>CAXKVY010005291.1:0-18050 GCA_964058915.1 Tetropium fuscum | reverse complement strand
TTTTCTTTATGTAGATTAAACAAATGGACGCAGCTACCTACAACATGCAGCTAGCTCATTAGCAACAGAATTAATGTAATGTACAAAACTGCCATCTGTCCTATTTGATTTGATAAATCTGTAGGTCTTTTAGAACCGCTTTACATTCTGCAATGATTTTTTAGAATTTTGCTTACGTTATTTATTTTGGACAATAAATAATGATGCCAAAATGACTAGAGAACAGATGAAACCTAGACTGATTTTTTTCCATCATTGAACTGGCTGTATTTTTTGTTCTTGTATCCCTTGTGGGATCATCTATTAGATCAAAGAAGGTCAATACAGTATCTTTTAAATTTTGTTGTTCTAAAATTTCATGGCTGCGCGGCCGCCCCTCAGCGCAAGGGTAAGTGAGACGTTATTTAAAATAATAATAAAAATGTCCCTGCCGCAATATTAATATTATCCTTAGACCTCATAGTATAATGTAAATCTGAAGATCTTTACCGTTATTTTATTATTTATTTGTCAACATCATTTACGAAAAATTACCGTATTATACTCATCAATAACAGAACTGACATTCCCATTAATATTCAGTTATAATTTGAGTTTCTATATTGATATTCCGACTTATCCATAGTTTTTATTTACTTCAGTGCATAGTTAATGCATGATTTGCATTTCAAAATTTTCCAATCCAGCAACAATTCCTAACTTAATTGTTAGTAGCGCCCGATAAAATAGCTGCTTACTTTCTGCGCTAGATAAAAACCCGCATTATATTAACGGAAAAAGAGTTATAGAGAATGGTGGAGAGGCGAGAGCGTGACCCTTATTGAATCGTATACAGAACAGATCCGAGGGAATCAGAGGATGATCATTATAAGGAGCGCTCGCAAATATTTAGTTGTTGAATATGCATGAGCTGAAAGTACACCGGCTGTTTTTCTAACATCCTCAGATTGTCGATGTCCTATATCCCTCTATCTGGCATCCCCGCTCACTAATGGGATATACATTGGCGTATAATTTTCAATTTAAATCAACAGATATAACAAAAAAATATTGTATAGATTATTCTGCAACACTCACAAATGAATTGATATTGCACGTTACTACATTTGTAGTAATTTAATACTAATTCGTCAACGCTCTTAAAAGTAAATGCAACCTTTACGCTCTAAAGCAACCTAAAGCTCTATTCCAATGAATATCACTATATAAAACAGTGGCTTAAGATTTGCCCCCTCCCCCATAAATATATATTGAGGCCCCTTCAAGGAGTTTCTTCAAGCTTCACCAAATAATAATTTGAATTTCGTACCCATTCCTATAAATAATAGTGTTAATAGTATCGCAATAGTACAGCATTTATTAAATGCTGTATCACATTCTTCTTCTTTCTAATTGAGAGTTGGAATTTTTCAGAGGAGTTAATTCCAAAATATGCGTTTTTTTCCAGACTTTCTAGGTTAGTTTATGTTCAATAAAAATATAGCAACATATTACGTTAAATCTTTTAAACTTTTTGAATTTGGGCGTCTTCATGTTTGTGGAGTAGTATTGTATTTCGGCTACGTTTAATGGTGCTGGAAAATATTTCAATAGAAGATCTGCATTAAATAGGTAGGTTAGTAAGAATCCTTTTTACGGGTTCTTCTTTATTATTCTTCCTGTAACTAGATCGTACCCATGTGCACTTTTCGTATTTAGATCAATTGCAATGGTCCATTTAACTTCTATGGGTATGATCCATTTAACTTCTATGGGTGCATACGTTCAATTCCGTTCAGTTCCGTCTGCTTCCATCTGGTTTTCGAATGGCTGAGAAGCGGACTAAGATTTCCTGTAAGTAGCATCCAGCAGAGCTGCCAAATAGTACCCAGACGATTCACACGTTAATTTGCTCCCTATCTATTTCAGTCTCCCTGTTGCTTTCCGACTGGATATGACGAGCACCTTCTTCGCTAAGTCTTCCTTCACGCTACCCCCCACGGAAAGATCATGTTGATTGCAAGATCAGTTAAAAACTGTGCGTGCCAAAATATGGGTAGGTCTGTTTTGATATTGGAAATGGAGAGCTTCTCCGCGAAGCTACTCTACAAATTTACACACTTGACTGGTTGTTCTTGTAATGTTCTTGGTTGTTATGTGCTTTTCAGAATAGGGCTGCTGCTGCTTTGAAATTGGAATTGAAGAGGACTATTTTAGAAACATATTTACCCTGACGGCAGAGGTAGAACGATATTTTTAGGAGTGGTTGTTACAAAAATAGGGACAGGTCGATTTTGATGGAAGATTGGAAATAAAACAGACTTTGCTCTAGTGGCTGTTTTTCTATTGTGCTCGTCAAGGGCATTTCGATAGTATTGATCGGCAAACTTTTCTGCTGTTCTGCAAATTAACCACAATCCACAAAAAAATAGCCTTATTACTACTTTTAAAATTGTTAATAAAATTGTTAATATGACTACAGGTTGATTCTTGTAGTTGACTTGTAAGACGGTTTCACGGATATTCCTTCGTTGAAATACCCAATACCTGATAGACCATCAAGTAATCGATTACGGTCCTGATAGCCTCCATGAACTGTAAGTGAAGTTTAATATTATATTTCCTAAAGCGTTTCTAGAAAATTTTTAGAAAAGAAAAAAGTTAAATTGTGGCATTACTTAAGACGACATCAGTGAGGTCAAATAGGGGTATCACGTGGATCAACTCTAGGGCCTTTTTGTATCGGCGATTTATATACGGCGCCTAGTAATATAATTAAAATGGCAACAAGGCTACTATACTAAATCAAATCTAGCATATCTGGCAACACTGTGACAAACATTGACATTTCTACATTCACATGTCATAGAAAAATTATATTACGTAATTGGAATAATAAGGAAATTACTCGCTCATGGAATTACAAACTCCTCGCTAAGCCGCTCAAGAGGTTTTGTAATTGTAATTAAAAATGTCCCCATCCGGACGTCATTGTCAGCAAACACATCTTCTGACAGATCAATTTCCAGCACTTATTATTTGAATTTTCCTCGTTATTTGTACCCCTATGACTATGCAAATTGAGCACTCTCTTTGGAAATTGCTTTGTTGTTTGCTTCGCGATTTGTTTATATGTTAAACCGGGATTTAATTCCACAAAAGGGAATAATTATTATTGAATGCGAAAGTTCGGGTGGCTGTGGAAGCACGTAATTGCAGATAAAAACAAAATAGTAGAGAATAAATACATTTACCAATTATTGCTACTAAGGATGTCAGAATATTATATCGCAAATTTACTCCAGTCGCCAGAGACTTAAAAAAGGGGGAGAATTAAAAAAGGGGTACCTCTGAGCTCACTCAGGGAGGGGGAAATAACCATCAAAAATCGACAGTTTTTCCAGTTTTTGGGCTATAATGCCTTTGTTGTGCTTTTTAGCGCAAAACGTTTGCAAAAGTTGCTCAGGTAGAAGTGCTCGGTGTAAAAGTTGTAGAAGACAAAATTTCCTAGTACATTGATCTCGTACCCTTTTTTGGACAACCAACAATGGAGGAGCTAAATTCAAGATGGTCAACATCTGCAACACAACATCACAAATGTCATTTTGTATGAATTTTGGAATAGTATATTCACATAAGGTATTTGGTCGTATCTTTAGGCCCTTTTGTATTGTAGTATTGTAGTACATGAACATTTTTAAAGTACAGAGGGCTCCTAGCCTAACATTTATTAGTATACCCTAAGGTACTTTCTTGCCAAATTTGGTGCTTTTAGCTGCGCGGAAACGGTAATTTCATTCAAGTCACCTCACATATGAAAACGGCGACCATATGGCGAATTTAAGGGGGAATTGGTTTTTGTTGACAAAACTTGTAGGAAATTTAATTCTCTACAACTTTGGTCGTAACAGTTGTCTCTCTATGATGGCTATTTTCTGAATTCCACCTGAAAGAATTGCTTGGTTTATTATTCACTGTAGCGCATAAATGAAGATAAACAATTTGATAGAATGAAATTCCTGGCAATTTTTGTCCATATGTTTTTTCTTCTACGGCCAATATTTAAGGTTTTACGGGAATGCGAAATCTAACGATATCAAAGATGCCTCACGACAGATACCGTCTTATGGGTGGTAGCAATGGCCACTCGAGGTAGATATATATATATATATATATATATATATATATATATATATATATATATATATATATATATATATATATATATATATATATATATATATATATATATATATATATTTATATGTATCTCGCTGCTACTACTACACTGCTGAGTCGGCTTCAGACTACCTTTGTTGTTTGTTTGGTTGCTATTGTCATTTATCTTTTCAATCACTTACAGCATGCTGATGAGAACATAAGAGACTCAAAACCAGGCCATGTTTGGTGAAGGAATTATCAGATATTACTAGCGACCAATTAAGATTTGTGGGTTATATTCAATGCAGGGAGGGGCATCTGCCCTCTTAGTAGTTATATCTTGTAAATCCATTTACTAGAACAGTATTTATCCAATGTTGCTTCCGAGGTGTGTCGGATATTAGACGTGTATTGCGATAACTCTCCGTTGCCGACAAACTCAATACTGCCAGATGAACCTTGTGGTCGCCCCTGAAACATGTGCCAGGTGGTGCAGACGTTCGTGACGTCACACCGAGATTCATTAGGCGAATACCCTTCGTAAGAAGATACTTGAGTACATTAAATTTGAACTGTTATCGCGTACTAAAGTCGCGGGTATCAACTGGCTTAAAATCAATTTAATAGTAACATATAGTACTTATTAGTTTTCCACGAAATGGAAAAATGGAATAGAAACTAAGGAAAAATGTCGGTAGAGGAAACAGATTAATGTTTACCGGTGAGGGCCTCATTATTACCCCCATTATCCCCGTAAGTACATGCTTGCTGAGATGTGGGTTCTTTTAATAAAAAAAAATTACAGTATCAAATGGGAGAGCCAAATACTATTTTTTAATTAATATGACAACAGTAACGACTCAATTAATAATATTGACGCTAATTATGGGTATGTTGTATTTTTCAGTCAATCCCATTGTAACCTTACGGATTTTAATATTCTAATGTGTAAATGGTAACCGGATCCTTCGCCATTTAATCGATTCTTATAAACGCGAATGTGAATAATCTATAAATAAAATAAGTATGCCTTTTAGAGGATATGATCATATCTCTGCACATTTTGATGATAATGCATGATATATTTGAGAATGATCCAGGGTTCTTCATATATTAAAAGTTAGTTAACATTTTTTGTTTGCAAATTAAGCGTTTCGATACGATTTTACTCTGGCTGCCATGTGTTCCAAAATAAAGTTCAAGTAAAATACTATAGTTGCAAAGTCACAGCATACCGTTTGCGTGACCCAATTTGTTGTCACTGGTAGGCGTGCTTGCATTTAAAAAATTATATATCCGCGTTTCTACACAGGCTGCCATTAAGAAGTATATATGGTTGTGCTAGGATAATATATGGAGATAATATATGCAGAAAATATATGAACAAAATATGATTCTTTAATTTATCATTTACAGTCATCAGAATATGCATATCGTCCAAAAGGCATACTAGGTAAAAATCACGTCTGAATATCTGTCACTACCTGCCGCGGCTGTCTAATATTTAAGTTATTATCTACACACTACATTCGCACTACCCAAAATACGGAATATATTACGCAAAATCTGTAGTAGCTAACATAGTATCACCACCATGTGATTAAAATACAAGCTAACACTAACAACAAGAGTTATGGTATTATATATTCAGTTTCGGAAATAAATGAGAGTGACTTCCACAGAGTTTCCATGGCCAAGATGACGACAGCGGATTTGTTTAAACTGCGGAAGACGAAGACAGCGGATATGAGTCACTCTTATTTATTTCCGAAACCGAGTATAGCTCCTGACAATTTGCAGCACAAAAAACAACTTGCACATATGAGGGAGACCTCACTTGGAGGTGAGATGGACCTCACTTGGAAATATAGCTGCTTTTATAGATTTCACTAGAAAATAAGCAATTCAAAGTTTTAGGTAGTTTTTGGTTTAGGTAGGCACGTGACTACACGATAAAAACGATAAAAACTGTGGAATTAAAAACAATAGATTTTGTGAAGTCGTTATTTGTTTTTCTTTTTAATATTTTCAATTAATATGTCGCAATACGCAAATAGTGTGTTTAGGTAATTTGTAAGAAAATAATATACAAACGTATGTTTTGTCATCTCTGTTTCTAGATAGTCGTAGGAAGTTTTGTTTTATATTATTACGATTTCTAAGTTGATAATAATGATCATGGCAATGTATAGCATACAAGTTTGTATTTTGTTCATTATAGTTTAATAAATCGAGGATAAAAGCCCATGGAAGGGTATAATAAAATGTTCTCTGCAGTAATCTCTATATTTAAGTACCGAAAGTATTATGATGCATTTTTTTTAGTGCGAATATATTTGTCACTGTGAGATGAATGCCTACAAATAAGAATTGCATAGTAGGGTAAATCGAGGAGACATGGACTAGTAGGAGAGGTGGACCAGTAGGATATATGGACCAGTAGGATATATGGACCAGTAAGAGATATGGACCAGCAGGAGAGATGGAGTAGTAGGAGAGATGGACCACCCGCCAATAATGCTTGCTACGATAACGTGGGTTAGTTGCCAATGTGCAGTGCAGGTATTTCCTTATGTGCGTAGCTTTTTTAACATTATAGGGATATTACGTTTTGGATAGTCATCGAAATTTTGCGTGGGGTTTCTCCTTCAACAATATTTAATACAGTTAAAGTAAGATTTAAGTACAATTTTAAGCATTTCACAGGCAGGTACGTGTTCTCAACAATATTCGTATCACTTAATCTAAAGCGTATCATTCACGTGCGTACTGCTTGAGGGTTCACTGGTCCATATCTCCTCCAGTTTTAGGAGAGACGGACCAGCAGGGTGCAGGATCATTGCAGTAACAAGTGGTAAAGTGGGTGTGAACGAGGCAGCAAGGAGAAGAAGGTCTGATACGAAAAAAGAGGACTGGTTACGATGCATTCTGTGTTCTAGATGGATACACGAGGGTCGCACGTCATATATCAGCATAACGCTGGCTTGTAATTATACGGTTCTATGTTACAATTTTAGCGCCATATGAGTTACCAGCACCACGAAGTTCTAGCGGTATCATAGAACCTCTTACAGACCACTTAAATGTCATGGGATATCCAATAAAGGTGCTAAGTGCACATTAACAAGGTTCTATGCGCTGAAAGTTTTATTTTGTCGGTACAAAATTCTATATTGCTCAGCTATTGCTGCTATTTTCAGAAAAAAAAGTGATTATGTACTTGTAGTTGATTCTGGCAACTCATCCGATGACAGATTAGAAAAAAATATACAAACTACTAATTTAGATAAATTAATCACGATTTTCAAATACTAAAATCTTGTAAGGCTGTCAAAAGGATAATCCAATTAAAATTTCAAAATCTAGTACTTCGTTGCGTAAAAACCAAATATTTTGATGTGCCTAGCAATGACAGATTATAATCATTAAAATTCCTAGGACTTAATTTACTTTTGTTCTCGATCTCAGTACTTGTTGTAGACAAGACTTACTCTTGTTGTAGAGCGGCTGTCGCTTCTTCTAAAAAAATATGCCTTTTGAATTCGAAGTCGAAGAAAAGCCACTGACATTGTTCAGTTCATAATGCTTTTATGAACTTTTTCTGTTCTCTGAATTTGTGTTACACATTACAAAAGGCTTTTTCGTAGCCGATAAGGCAAATAGATAGGTCTGTAATAAACATAAATAATCCATTATATTGCAATATGCTTGCATCAGTCCGGTCTGGTAATTGTAATATTGCATTGGTGATAAAAGAAATTTCTAAAATGATTATGTTATAATGGTTGCAGAGATTTCTTAGCCGAGCCTTTCGGAGAGCAGCAATATCAACTAGTATGCAAATAGTATGCAAATGGGACGCTTTATGCAGGGGCGGGATAAACTTCCCCACTGACTCATCGTCCACAGGCATTAGGATACCTTTAAAAGTGATTATAGCCGGCGCTGTTTCTTCTAATGCTCTTACACCGACACAATTCAGATTAAGTTTTCTTATAAATACTTTATTACGGCATCCTGCGACTCCGACGCCGACGTCTAAATAAAGTATATTCAAATCGACAAAGCCGAGAGACAAAGGGAACCGTTGCGATCATTACAGATCAATTCAGTAAAGCCATAATACCTTGATAATTAAGAGATATATAAAAAATACTTTATTCAGCTCTATCAGGCGGGTCTCAGGTGTACACTTCGCAAGTTCGTTTTCTTGAATTTAAGAACTTAAATATTAGGTACAGCAATAACAGTAAAACTGATCAATGAAACGATGAGACATCGAAATCAATAAAACAAACAACGAAAACGAAAGCGAATTAAACGCAGACGTCTAATCTCATCTTGATCAATGTTGTTCCATATAATATCTCGAATCATATTTTCTACGTCATCTAGTTAGGCAGGTAAGGTTGATGTTTCTAAGTCTAAAAATGTTTCTAAGTCGTCTATCCATATTTGGCACAAATGCGGTTGAGATCTGGATTATTTTGGTGCAAGACTAGAGCCTCAATACTCTCCTCATGTAATAAGTGTTGTACTACATGAGTGGTGTGAGGTCTTAATGCATTGTTGTGCATTAGCCAAAAATTATTGCCGATGGAAGCGGTGAAAGGGACAACATATTTGAATAAAATGTCCTCAATATCTTCCAGGTACAGAGACGAGATCTGTTCGAGCTGTCAAAGAAATTACCATTACACTCAAACTATTATAGAATATCTACTAAATAGTGTCGTTTCACAAATGTTGCACTGTGAGAAACGCTAATTTGGCCGTCACAGATCGGATCAGAGCTGAACATTAAAAACGAAATTCGCAATGCACTAAAGAAATCACTATCGATTTTTCACAAATAAACTAACCTACGATGATCTGTAAACTGTTTCATGCGATGGTAATTAATTCCAGACTATTAAAATAAATTTCCGTAGATGTACATGATAACACAGCTTGTTTTTACAAGATATAAAAAATGGGCATATACCGTTCTCAGACAAAATTCCTCGAACGGTAAATTACCCTTACCGTTCTTGATACCTAATATACCTTTTTGAGAAATGTTTATTTTATTTCATCATTGTTGTTTCGTTTGTCGTTCATTGACGCTTCTAAAAACTGGTCGGTTTAATTACACGGTTTGTTCATATTCGTGGACTGACTACCTCCCTTGAACTGAGAGTATCGATGGCAATGAACTGAGGTCGTCGCTTCCTCAATCAATATCATAGAGTTTATAAAACACACAGACAAATTTTCACTAAGCGGGACACTTCCACAGGTACTGTAAAGTTTTGTATTCAGCATGCTCAAATTGTAAGTGCTCGCGACAGTAGCACAAATAAACATCATCTCTAATATTGCGGGCCGGCTAATAATCATAATAAACAAACATCCTTTGCTCATAGTCAGCAGATATAAATATTCCGATATTGTTATTACGATTTCTTCCATGATCTTGCAAAGCCGGCTGAGTCAGCTAGCATGTCGCATGTCGCTATGTTTTATAAAGCATGGCTCCCATATACACGCGTCCATTAGTATTTTCAATACTAAAACAACAATCAACCGATCATTACTCGTCTAATCGGAGCGCCACCAAATACGTCGTGGTAGTTGTATTTTCCAATAGGAAAATACATGAACTTAATAAGCATGTAGTTCCAAAGGAAGGAAAATCACAAGAGAATGGTTTACTACACCTGGAAAATTGATAACTGTACATTTTTAATGTACTTCGAATGGAACGTTATTAATAAGGGAATTAACTAAATCTCTCTCGTTCAACCTGTGCTGCTTTCGAATTATAACTGTTTAAATAAAAATTTTACATTTTAAAAACCGTATAATGAGTATATTGAGTATCTGACCGCCACATGAAGCGAATAAAAAATCAGAATCAAAAGTTCACTTCACTTCTATTCGAGTGTGATACAATTTAGTCAGTACTATAAGCAAGTATTTCTAATTGATATACTAGTAATTATTTATTGAAGAGTAGGTATTCTTAGATGATTAAGTTCATATTAGGAATACATTTTACCCAAACGGCAACTCTTTCAAATTGGAAAGTCCACGGAATGTAATCCCCTAAATGTAAGTACGTCTAGATTTATTTAGTCTCCATAAATATTTTGTCGTGATGGCGGATGCCTTCGCCCCGTTGTAAACATTCTCTGGTAATGGGATTGTTTTATCTTACGTTTCATTGGCATTAAGTGCCTCTGTGTAGTCGCTGGTATTTTGTGCCAGTGGCGTACCGCATTCTAATTAGTAGAGAATATACCTGGCATAAAAATTAAATAATTATAATAGGAAAATCAACATGGTATTTCTAAATGCCAGTTTAAATTAATTGTTCAAGGTAGAGTGGCAATAATTAATTGACTCGTAAGAACCTTCGGTGTGAAACACAAACTAAAGATAGCTATCGACTATCACTAAAATACCGAAATAATTCGCTACATTCGATGTGCGTTTCGCTGAGTTGAAACTAAATTTTACCTGAAAGTTTTACCTAAAGATTAGTTATAGAATTTTTGGTAGCATTTAGTATTAATAATTTTCCGATGATTGCAACTTGGTTAGCGAAAGGCGCGTCGAGTGTCATGTAATGTGTCCGTGTTAGGGTAAATATGTGCTTGGCTGTTGATTCAGGTTTTCTTGTCTTAGAACAAAAAATTAATGATAAGATCAAAATATTACATGTTTTGTAAAGTACAAATTTATATATAGGTACCTACATTAAAATATCACAGATATATTAACAAATATTATACATTAGATCATTAAAAAGAAAAAAACACGTCATCAAGGCTATTTAAAAAGTTCCAACAGATTCGAACAGTCGATTGCGTTGTTGAGAATTTTATGGAGGAGCAGAAGACTATGCATTTATCGACGTTTTTGTAATTAATTAAGAAAAAAGCTATCTAACAAAATCTCGTTGCCAATGCCAGTTTTGGTGGATAAACGTTGTACTGGGTGAAGCTTGAATATTAAAAAAAATCTTTGGGATTTTTTCAAGTTTATTGGTTGGTGTGCACAATCTAATGTGAGTTCCAGACTACATCAGCATATTCAAGCTTAGTTCTAACGGAGTTAAACAAAAGATTTAATATGCTAATCTTTAAAACCTTTGAAATGTCTTAATATAAAGCCTAGCATTTTTTTTTGCAGAAGACGAAATTGCATTTATATGAGAAACAAATGTCACTTTGCTGTCAAATATCACGCCGAGATCTCTAAAGCAACTAACCCTTTCTATCAAAGAGTTACCTATCTGGTATTAATATAAAAACAACTTTTGTCGGGGAGAGTAAGTGACAGTTTTAGTGGAAGTTACTTTTTACATCACTCGGCAATTTTAATTAAACCAGTCTTTAGGCTACACAACTTTAGAGCAGTTAATTGTATTATATTTTTTTAAGTCATCGGCAAGAGTAAGAGAGCACGTAAATCACTGACAGCAGTGGGCCAAGAACTGATCCTTGAGGGACGCCAGATTCCCTGATAAATTCGTCAGACTTATCAACATACTGCATTATATTGCGAAAATATGAGTT
Source organism: Tetropium fuscum (assembly GCA_964058915.1). Taxonomy (NCBI): domain Eukaryota; kingdom Metazoa; phylum Arthropoda; class Insecta; order Coleoptera; family Cerambycidae; genus Tetropium; species Tetropium fuscum. The sequence goes on along the minus strand of CAXKVY010005291.1, from coordinate 6,348 downwards.
AAAGAAATATGTAAACTTATTAGATAATCCAATATTAAATACTTGTTAGGCAATATAACATGGCCAAGTATGTCGTAGGCTTTAGAAAAATCTGTGAGGATGACATCTACTTGGCCACTGCTTCTCAGGTGTATAAAGAATTCGAAGACGTTGTTTTACTCGATATAAAACCGTGTTGGTAACGTGAGAGTTTATTTTTAATATAGCTTTTATATGATGCATTTAGGTATATATTTTTTAAGTTAGATCTGATGTCATTGTTTTCATCTAAATATACCGAGTTTCTGGTATTCTTAAACTTAAGAATTATAAGTGTAGTAAATGTTAAGAATTGTATTTCTAGAAAACCATAGATATTTATTTTTCCATGGGAGTCTTATTGGGTCATATAAGGATATATTTTCGTATATAATAAAATCATGAAAGGGCTTCATCAACATCACTTGCATCAAGTACACAGTCCCACTTATAACAGAAACTAGGTGCTATATAGACCAGGTAGATTGGCTTTTCTAAAATTGAAATTCGGAATATTATTATTTAGACGTGCTGTTAAATATAAGTCAAGTGTTATATCTGGCGCTGGAAGGTCTGGCGCTGGAAGGCAGACTCCTGAAGGTCGTGAGTACCTGAATTTATATCTGAATTATTCATATTGAAAACTAAAATTGCTACAATACTAAAACTATACTAAAATACGAAAACTATATTCATCCACAGAGCCCGTGAAAACAATATCACGATAATGGATAGTTTTTTTAACTAATTTATTTTTTACTTTTTAGTTCGGTTTCCGTTTAAAGAGTGTTTCTCTAGTTTTTTTACTATTTAGTTCGATTTCTCGTTAAAGTGTGTTTTTTAGTTATTTTTTACTTTTTAGTTCGGTTTCCCTTTAAAGCGTGTTTTTTTAGTTTTTTTAACTATAATTTATATTTTATTTTTTAGTTCGGTTTGTTATAAAAGCGTTTCTTAGTTTTTTACTGTTTAGTTTGATTTCCCTTTAAGTTTTTAGTTTCCCTGGCGTGTATTTTTACTTTTTTTTTCGGTTTCCCTTTAATGGTGTTTTTTAGTTTTTTTAAATATAATTTATTTTTTACTTTTTAGTTGGGTTTCGCTTTAAAGTGTGTTTCTTTAGTTTTTTTACTATTTAGTTCGGTTTCTGCACTAAATAATATGTTAATTTGTTTCACTTTCTGCCATGAAAAAGATTAATAATTTTGGTGCTGTGTGGGTTGTGTGGCCGAGATTTAATGAACGTATAATTTTCAGTAAATTCTATACTGTGGCGAAGGCGCCAATGTGAGACCTTTTTTTATCCTGGTTTTTGATGATCCGGGTGAGCATAAGGGATAAGGAATTCCGCCGACTGGTTGAAATACACTGCTATTGGCCAAAGGTTGAAGGTATGTCTGCTTTAGCCAATAAACGCATACGCTGGTCACGCATCGATCACTGTTTTGAGCCATTCCGTTTGGTGGATGGATGTAGTTTTAAATAAAGCATTCTAAAATTGACGTTAATTACAAAATTATGACATTCGCTGCCTAATTTTAAAATGGCATTTTCTTCAATGGCAATATATTGACATTTTATTTTCTGTCTTAACATATAGTTTCGTGACAGAAAATTCATAATATTTGATTCATGACAATTGAAAAATTGAAAAATATCTTAAACATTTTACTCTGCGAGCCAGTTTTTGCAGAAAAAATAATAAGATCCATGATTGTTTTAGACACATTTCAATACATAGAGTCTGATTTCTTCCGACTCGACGGCCAGATGAATCGAAATGAATGATTGGACGGTTCAATGGTCAAATAAACGAGACTGAATCACATTTATTCTTGAGATTTATTTGAGGGGCATGCGGTGTATATTTTAAGATATATTTAAAAAAGATAATGTCTATAAGAAAATATAATATTTTAAGTTTACTAGTTAACTAGTAATTTACTATATTCTATATACCAGTAAATTAACAGAAAACCTTAAACCACTGGACTAAAAATAACTTTCACGTGAATAAGCGCTAAAAAAAAGGAATATCAAATATTTACAAATATATCAAATAGATATATAGATATATATATATATATATATATATATATATATATATATATATATATATATATATATATATATATATATATATATATATATATATATAAATATATATATATATATATATATATATATATATATATATATATATATATATATATATATATATATATATATATATATATATATATATATATATAAATATATATATATTTATTAATAATATATATATTTGATATATTTGTAAATATTTGATATTCCTTTTTTTAGCGCTTATTCAGCGCTTATTTAGCGCAATATATATATATATATATATATATATATATATATATATATATATATATATATATATATATATATATATATATATATATATATATATATTTCACGTGAATAAGCGCTAAAAAATAGGAATATCAAATATTTACAAATATATCATATATATATATATATATATATATATATATATATATATATATATATATATATATATATATATATATATATATACATATATATATATCAAATAATACCAAACTTTTCTTATTTAAGAGATGAAAATTAAAATAAAAAAAATCATTAAATTACACGTTTCATTACCAATTACATTTTACTTTATATCCTTACCCATTGTTATTAGAGTTGGGAAAACATGTATTTTTCCTGATTATACGTGCACCACTGCCCTTCTGACATTAAACGCTCTGTCCCTGGCACTTTTATTAGCTCTGCACAAAGCAATACGCGATATTGCCTTGTCTCCCGCTGTTTCCAGTCCTCTTCCTTACCTAAGCCGAGCAATTAGCGGGACATGCCTAAAATCCTCCCGTTTCTCGAAGACACAGCTTAGTTGAGTTGCCTCACTTGATGTCTTGAGACTTTACTCATAGTTTTCCAGGCACGAGAAATTCTGAAATGACAAACGACCATGATCATAAGCAATACAGTACCAAACATCAGAGTTTAAAATCTACGTAATATTGGACAAACAATAGAAAAATAGAACTAGCGCATATTACTAGAATCTATCGTCAATTGTTTTTGAACTGAAACATATTTAACATATGTACTGGAAAATTGTTAGATAATTGTTTAGTCATGTAATTCGAAGTTATGAACCCATAAAGTGATATGTTATTATAGCCTAGGGATCGAAAATCAGAGAAAAAATATAACGTGTTTATTTCTGGCTGATTCCAAAATCATATACTATGTTGGGATTTTATCTGGCTGTATTTGAAATATAATGTCTTTTTATTATACTTTATACATTAGCAGGTGGATCATGTATTGCTATGGAAAAGAAAAACACATTCATTTTTTCTATATATCAGTAGCCATGTTTAAAGCATTTTCTTTCTTTTCCATGCAATCCATGACCCACCCGTTAATATATTAGATTATACATAAACAAAAGGCCGTTTATGATATCTCATAAACGGACAGATAAAATGTCAACATAGTATATATTTTTGAAATCAGCAAGAAACAAATTACCAAAAATGTAAAAATATGTGTTGCATAAAAATACAAGATATTTTTTCTTTTTCTCTCTCTATATATATATATATATATATATATATATATATATATATATATATATATATATATATATATATATATACATATATATATATATATATATATATATATATATATATATATATATATATATATATATATATATATATATATATATATATATATATATATATATATATATATATATATATATAGAATTTTGTCATTGATTCCTTCACAAGTTCATGTTTCTCTTACATACGTGGTGTTATTCTGATATTGAATTTTTCCAAGATTTTCATAACACTGCGAATAACAGTTGCGTTACTAACAAATCCCAATAAGACTCAACCTATAGCCTCATCTGTTCTTGACATTCCCTTTTTTGATTCACCTTCTTATCTCGTTGATTTAAGATAGACATTTTGAGATGAGATACACATTTTTATAACAATGCTTGTTTTTATTAACTTTTTATTGATAACTTAAAAAATTAACAACACTGAACATACTCAACACTTAACATTAACATTAACAACATTTATACTGAAAATTAAGTTTCTAATTTGACCTTGGTCAATATTTTCCCAAATTTGCTGTAGACATTGTCCAAGCTCTAGTTGATTGATTGGATGACGAGGAAGTTCTCTCAACCGTTTGCCTATAATGTCCCAGAGATATTCTAGTAGATTAAGATCCGGGCTGCTGGCTGGCCGTCGCATTGTGGGAATATTAACTTAGGCAAGATATTGTTGTACAATTCTGGCATTATGCGGTCTAGCATTCTGGCATTATGCGGACTACCATCTTCGGCAAGAGTTACTGAACGCACCGAATCATCAATATTTAAGTTGCGATTTTGGCGCATATTGTCAACAAAACACAAAACTAGCCCGCTATGCGTTTTCTTTCTTTCAATATGCATAAAAATTATTTAATTGTAATTAACATATTTGAGTCTCATTGGGATTTGCTATTACTGTTATCCACAAGATTTTATGAAAATCTTGGAAAAATCAAATATCAGAATAACACCTCATATATAAGAGAAACATGAACTTGTAAAAGAATCAATGACGTAGTAAAATTCTATAGAAGAGTAATTCTACAATACAGAAAAGATCATCAAAATTGGATGATTGGTTCGGAAAATACTTAACATCAAAATTATGATAAATTTAGGTAAATTTATGATAAATTTAAATTTTAAGGGGTGATTTTTAAGCAAAAATATTAAGGTGGGTCTTTCATATAAATTGCTTTCCAACTAAAATGCCTTCCGCTCCAAGTTACAGCCCTCTAAAATTGGGGGAAAAAATTGTTTTTATTTATTTTCTCTACTCTGGAAGAATTTATAAGAATGAAATTTGGCGAATAACTTGCACTAATAAAATGGCACTTTGTGACAATTTTTGTAACCTTGAGAGTTACAAGGGTGTACAAAAACCAACCCCTATAATATTTTTCCTCAGAACTTTGTAACGCGTCGATATTTCTTTATTTAATTTGATGCGCAAATGTAGCTTCAATCTACAACTTTTTTGTCTCTTGAGTTTTCTTCGAGAAATTGATTGTTTGCCCACAAAAAATAAAATGATGTTCACATTAACTTTCAAATAAATTCTCTAGGTTGGGGTTGTAGAGGGGTTGTTTGTTATTCGGTGAAAGAGTCAAGTAGCCTGTTGTCAAATACAGTCATTATGACAAGTATTTAAGTCATTACGACATTTAAGTTTAATTTTGTTAATTTATCGCAATTTCACAGTTAAAATAAATAGGTACAGCTTGTCAAAATGGTAAACTATACAAATGCTGAAATGTCAGATAAGCATTTTCTATATGGTCGTGCTGATGGAAATGCATTAGGAGCTCAACGGATTTACGCTCAGTTATATCAAGAACGAACATTACCTCATCATGACATATTCACACGTATTCATCAACGTCTACGAGAAAATGGTATTTTTTTAGAAGAACTGTCAATTGCGGACGTGCTCGGGAAGTAAAACCGTACCGCTAGAGGAGGCTGTTCTTAATTTAATAGAAAAATTTCCTGAAATAAGTACAAGAAAAATTGCCGATATATTAAATGTAAGCTATTCCACGGTTTTTAGAATTTTAAAAGAACAGCAGTTGTATCCGTACCATATCCAACGAGTACAAGAGCTCTTACCTCGAGACTTTATACTTAGTATAATTTTTTATCAACGAATTATTGAAAAGATCACCCAAGTTCCAGTTTTTATCTCGTATTTTCTTACTGATGAGGCTAACTGACGAGAGAAAAAGGCAACTTTTCTTGTATTTTCAATATCGATTTTTTCGAAAACTATGACATATACAAAAAAATAGAAGGCCACTTTCTTTAAGAAAATTAGGCATGCTTTCTTTTTTTTGTAAGCATTTTTTTGATATCTAACGATTAACGAGTTATTACCGAAATAATGATTTTCTCACCAAAGGGGTGGTTTTTTGGGTGGATAACGCGCCACTCTCAGAACGGATTTTTGTGGTTTTATGATGTATAATCCCTCCACTAACAGTTATTGAAGAAATATCTCTGGTAACATTTTTTACGAGATTCTGGTATATTTTTTACTTTAACGCCTGCACTATTATTGCCATAACTTATGCGATGATTATAATAGCCAGGAGGAGAGATATTTTCAGGCAATGGTCTCTATTGCTATGGTAATCAAACAAATACAAAGCTTCAGATTGGCTGATATATGAAATTCCATGAAAATATTTAAAAATCTACTA
>CAXKVY010005290.1:0-25339 GCA_964058915.1 Tetropium fuscum | reverse complement strand
ATCCTCTTTACAAAAAAAGAGGAACAACTGGCAGGTTCCAACTGAGAACGTCAAAATAGGTCGATTGATTCTACTGAAGAAAGACAATCTTCCCCTTTTGTGTTAGCGGCTCGGGCTCATCATAGGAGCTCACTCAGGTGCTGATGGAGCAGTGCGTGTGGTAGCAGTAAAAACTAATAATGGTATGGTTAGCCGATCTGTCCAAAAAATATGTATACTATATATACTCATAAAATCTAATCATAAATCATAAAACATTCATAGGTATGATTGTTTATCAGATTTTATAATAATAGCTTTATTATTAGGTGTAATTTGTAGTGTTTTGAAAGCCATAACCTTTCAAGTTTGGCGGCTATGGTTTGTTGTGAACGGACATATTTTAATGTCTTGATGTGTACTATATTGCTTGCTTAAAAGTTATGTTCTGTTGAAAAATTAATAAACATCTGTCAAGAAGATATTTTTGTTGTAACTGATTAAAACGGTAATACGAATTATATACCGTCCACAAAGTTATATCTTACATGCATAATTTTATGGTAATACAATTTTGATGTACATAAAACCAGCGAACGAAACAGGTACCTTTGTAATGTTAGCTGGAAAAGCATGAGAGTTGCTCTCTAATGTTATTCATAAAATAAAGACTCAGTTTCGGTGATATACACTTACCATCAAATAATGACAAATCGTATTTGCAGAAACTTTAAAATGGAAATCCGGATTGTCACTGACTCTCTTGCCAGCATTCCAATTTCTAGAAAAAGTTACCTGGGCACCTGAACCATGAACGTATAACCATAGTATCAGCATGCAAATGTGTGTCACAAAAGGTCCCAGTTTACTAGAAATACAAGAAATAGTGATCTATTTTAATATAGGTACACCGACATACAACATATACACATAAGTAGGCCAAAATAAAATTTTACGTTTATGTAGAAATTTTGAAATTATTGTAAAGGTCGCGATTTTGTAGAGTAAGAGGAAAGTATAGATGCATTTATTTTGGTTAAATATAATTAATTAAAAAGTTACATAAGATCTGGTAATCAAATTAGTTCCAGGCACTAGCTATTATTATAGTGATTATTATAGTATCAGTTTTTGTTCCAAAATTTTCTTAAAAGTCTGTGCTGTGGTTTTGCATTAAAATTTTTATTTATTGCATGTGGCTTATCTATAAAATGTCCTAAAATCATGTAACAACCTTATTACTCCACCTGTGAAGAATAGGTTACATGTATCTAACACTACCGTGTTTAGATTGTATTGTCTACCAAAAATTCATAAGTCGGTGGGTCCAATAGTATCGTCTGTTGGATCTCCGACTTACCACTTATCAAAATGGTTGACTAACGAATTTGAAAGTTTGCCCATTGTACAGCAATTCACACAAAATTCGAATGATTTCATTGATAAGGTCAAGATATTCAATTGCAAGAGGGTGAAATTTTGAATTCCTTTAATGTTTGTTCATTATTTGCGAGTGTACCAATTCCACAGACCTTGGACTATCTTGAGGATTTACTCGAATTAAACAACTATAGAAAAGAAGTAATAGAAGAATATATAAACCTTACAAAACTTAGTATGAAACAAAATTGCTTCCGCTTCAATGACAAGTTCTATGAACACCATGAAGAAACCGCAATGGGTAACTGTTTACCGCCTTTCATGGCTGATGTCTTCATGAGTCGATTTGAAACTGAAGCAAAAGAAGAATTCGAGTATTTTCCTAGGATTTGGCTGAGATATGTGGATGGCATTTTTGCCGTGTTTGACACTAATATTGCGGATATAGAAAACTTCATTTCCAAATTAAATAGTCGTTTCACTTCTGTAATGTTTACATATATACTAGGAAATAATGGAAAACTTCCATTTTTCGATGTATTAGTAATTAAAAATAGTGACAATAGGTTAGAATTTGATATATACAGAAAAGATACCAGTACGGTCAGATATATCCCTAATGACTGTCACCACTGCTATCAGCACAAAATGGCAAGTTTTAATTTTTTTGTCCATCGTTTACTAAGCTTCCCTCTCAGTAATGGTTTGAAAAGAAAAAGTATTAATTAAAGACATAGCTGTAAGTAATGGTTATCCTAGAGATATAGTTGAATAGCTAATTAGTAAGCGTAAATTTAAGGACACAATTCGTAATTCTACGATCTTTCAAAAGGATATAGAGACTCCAAAACCCCGGTTTACTCGTGGTTTGAGTAAGGTCTTCAAAAACGTGGGTATAACAGCGATTTATTCATCGAGTAATAAATTACTACAACTCTTACACAATCCAAAGGATAAAATTGTTCCAAATAAAAGGTCCGGGATTTACGAAATTAGTTGTAATGATTGTGATCGAAAATATGTTGGACAAACGAGACGATTAATTAACATCAGATTTAAAGAGCATATGGCCCAAATATGGAAGAACAGATAAGTCTAGTGTTGCACAACATGCGTTTGACAACAATCATAGATTAGATATTAGTAATTTAAGATTAGTTAGAAATGTGACCAATAATAGACAGTTGGACGCATTTGAGAGCATAGAATTTGTAAAATGTAAAAACAGTATGAATAGCGACAAGAAACCGCATAGGCCGCTTTACGCGTTGTTTACCACCTGATTATTGAAGCGTGACTAATGATTTAACCATAAATAGTATAAATAGGTTAGATTTTTAGTTTAAGATTAGTTTTAATCATCTCCGCATGATGCCAACTAGGTTGGCGAAACGCGCGTCGAGCGAAGTGAAAGTGTTTTAGTGTTTGTGGAAACTACTCAGAGTGTTAACATTTTTATTGTTAAAATCACATTATTTTCATTGCAAACCCACAGCACATGCGTATAAGAAAATTATAGGACAAAAACATATTGTGATCATCATTATAATAATAGCTAGTGCCTAAAAAGTTTTCTGATATTTATCAACAGTACATTAGATATTTACGTAATACCTATGACGCTAATGTTAAAGTTGTATGTGATGGATATAATAATGATGGAACTAAAGTGTCGCAGAAATCGTAAATATATAGGTAATACTTCAATTGGTTATTATTTGAAGAAGACATTCTTTAAATAGAACTAACGACAAATTATTAGTAAACAGCAAGAACAGCTAATAATAGGTTTATTAATCTTCTGTGCAAAGAACTGGCCGAAAATAATATTGAGTGTAGTCAAGCAGAAAGTGATGATCGTTTAATTGTGCAATCAGCTCTAGATTGTTCTCTTCTTCATATAGTTGTTATAGTAGAGGACATTGATGTCTTACTGTTATTGATGGCTTTAGCACATTTGATGGCAAAGAAATGCTTTTTAAACCACTGAAAAATAAACTATTACAACGAGTTTATTTAACGAAAACAATGTTAATAAAATATGTAAATATTAAGAGATAATCTTTTCAGTAATGTATTAACTGGATGTGGTACTACATCTGCTATCTATAACAAAGGTAAACATGGTTTTATTAAAATTTGATCGTTACGTGCAGAAGCTGCAACTTTTTTGGCTGAATAGCAAAGTGATGAAGCGATTTTTAATGAAGGTATTAATTGTATTTTCACAATGTATGGTGCTAAAAATGCCAAAAACTTGATTGAACTGTGATATAAGCGTTTCATAGCATTAGCTTCAAAAAAGCGTGTAACTTCATTCGTTATATCTTACAGAAGATACAACATACAACAAAACAATACATTAAGAAAGTACCTGAAGAATGGGGCTGACGAAAAGATAACTATTTAAAATCAATGAAGATGAAGCAACCAGCAGCACCTAACAATATTTTAAAAATTATATTTTGCTCTTGCAAAACAGTATGCGGTTCAGCGTGTGGTTGCAGAAGAAGTGGTTTTCATTGCTCATCTGCTTATATTGTTTGCAGTGGAAGTGCCTTCAATGACCACCCCGCCTGAAGAAGATGAAGTCTCGGAAACGCAAAATATAAATGAACATTCAATTTACTTTTTAATACCTATATAAAATAATAAATTTCTTACAGTTAACAAACATTTCGTAATTTTGTTCCACAAATTATTTTTTGTCATTATTACTTTAAAAAAACTTAGGCATAGGATAGGTGTTTATTGTTTATAACATTTGTTGATATTGACATAATTTAATTATATTTACAATATCAATATACAAAAATAAAATAAATCTCCTTTTTTTCCTAAGTTTTCAACGGATATGGTATAAAAAAATTCTTTCCTGCATAGATAAGTAGCATAAATATTGCTTATGCAATAGAAATAATTCTGTCCCCGCTCCAGAAGATTTTCGTTTTAAATAGTAAAGTAATATAAAAAACAAAATTAAAAAAAACATCAAAATCGAAGCTGTTCTCGAGTATTGTATTCTTTTATTGTATTCTTTTATGTATTTCTTGCGTGTTTTATGTATGCATTGACGCCACATTATAACATCTGCAATGGTTGAACTTGGTTGAATGGTTGAAGCATTTTTAAAAAAATAAGAAATTTTTCAAAGAAGAACTTGAATTGACATAATTTTCATATTGAGCGCAAGTGACAGAAACTTTTTATTAGCTCTCGGACTATATTTTGAATCTGAAAGAATAAGGCAGACAAGAAAAGGGGTATTTGAAAAATTGTTCGATTGTTTTTTCAGGCGGAAAAAGTAGATTTTGAGAGGATTGAGATATGCCAACATAGAAGAAAATAAATTGTACCCCTTAAAGTAAGAGGTAATCCGCATATTTGGTAAATGAAAATTAAATCTGAAACTGACTCATGTTGACAAACAATAATTATTCATAGAGTATTAAATTATAAAAAAATGCATCTGTACCTTATTCACTTCGTGCAGGAGTTAAATTACCAAGTTGCCAGAGTACTTTTTTGTAAGTGAGCACAACAAAAAAATCAATAAGATAGAAATTGGCAAGAAATTAAATACATTATTCCTCGATGATACTTTTCAAAAAAACCTAATTGTAGAGCGTTACAATTTCTATTACTATCTTCAAAAACATTTTGGAAGAACTAGTAATAAACATTTTTTTTATCATTGACATTTGATCAAAATGATTTTCAACTGATTTTAAACAAAATTAAGGACTATTTAAAAGAAATTAAGGAAAACTACAATAAGGAGCAAATATTCACATGATAGTCCATTATGCCAATGCCGCAGTAATTTATCTGCATTCTTTCTTCCATTTATATTTTTCTCAAAATAGGTTACCATACCTAATCAATGTCTAATCAAACTACGTTAAGGAGAGAATCAGGTATTTATGTGACGGTGCTCCAGTCCATCATACCGCAGTAATTCACGACAATCTTAACAACCCTTTTCATGCTAAATGGACAGGAAGAAGTGGATCAAATTCGACGACGGTACGGTAGATCGCCCGATATTATGAAAATTTACTTATTTTTGTGGGGTTTAAGTCAAAGATCAAGTCTATAGAATGCATCCGATAGCTAAGGTTGATACCACGTATTAGAGTAGTATTTAGAGAAGTATTTAGAAATATCATAAACACTGTACTTAATAAAGTTAGTGAATCTTTTTAAGAAATGTGTAAAAATGTGTTTTTTTTCTTAAAGAAGTATGTGTTGGTTTTTTGACAGTTTATTATTCAGTAACGACTATATTTAAAATTTTGTGAGATAAGATCTAAAATTTAAAAAAAAATGTTTTCTTAATATGTAAAAAAGGAGTAGCATGGTATTCTTACAAGAAGAACAAATGAAATAATAGTTTGAGCACTTACATATTTTTTATAAACATATTCACTTATTTTTCTGGACACGTTATTCTGGTGAGATCGGAACCAAACCTGAATATCTACAAACTCATGACGCCCTTATATAAATGTTAGCCAATTTCCTGTCAAAGAGGGACACATCATCTGGGGATTTATACGCCATGAAGAAATAAACATGCTGTCTTTGATTCCAAATACAGGATTTACATATTGTGCATATAAATAGGAAACTTATTTCCTTTGACATAAGAATTATAACTTCAGAAGTTCCTTTAGAAGTTTCTTTTACAATCTTTTTTGTAGTTAGTATTTATAAGTATTTATTATAATATAATGTTTGAATAATACCACGACTATATTTTTTTGGATTATTTGGAGGTTGCTTGTAGATTTCTCTACTATTTTGCTCGTTTTAATTTATGTATAAGTTATGTCACTTCAGATATATTTTATTTATCTAGTTTGAGAACAGTAACTAGTAGTTAATACTACTAGTACTAGTGGTTACTAGTACTAGTAGTAATTATTAGTAATAGTAGAGGTAGTTAGTGTACCTACTACTATGGTAGGTATATAGGTAGATATATGTAGGTAGGTAATCTCAATTTTAATCAGCTTTAACAAAGTAGTAGTATTATAAATATCAATGTTTATGATATATTTGTTAAAATATACTAAATGAAACTTCTGGAAATTCATTAAGGAGAAAATAGGAAAATTTCCTCCGCTATGAATTGTTATGAACACAGACAGTTATGTAATATCTCTTTTGTCATCTGAAAATTTCTACTTCTGGTGAGTGTGCGGTAGGTATAGAATTTAGAACAACTAACGGCTATGGTAAAACTATAGTTTTGACGTAGGAATACAAAAAATATTTGACTGTAAAAAAGGATACTCAGTGTAATGAAACAAATGCTTGTAATATAATTAGGAGACGGAAATAAAGAGGAAATTATCTCTGTGTTAGATCCGTGTTAGTCCAAGAACTTGGCATTCAAATTTCCAAGCGCTTAACTTAATATTGAAATTGCTTACCTAATTACCAACCTAAAATAGCGATTGAGGTATTGTGATGTATTTATTCTAACCAAATAAATATAATTTATAATATGGACACGAGAGGTAACACGAGACACGAGACGTCTCGTCTTGTTTCGTCTCGAAGCCATGTTGACACGTCGCGAGAGCATTTTGTATCGAATTTCGAGGGACGAGGTAAAATCCCTCGAGACGAGACGAGATCTCGAAATATTGTAATGACTTAAAACGCTTCAAACGAATGATAATAATAGCATTTAAATTTTAAAATAAACTTAGATTAAAATATAAAACCTTTATTAATAAACTGCATGGTGTTTTCGAGTACACACATGCATATCTTATAGAGAATAAACAGTAAAAAACAAACCAAAACATGTATTTTATAATAAACAAAATAAATCAATAAACTTTAAACTGAAAATAAATAATAAATTTACTAATAACATCTTCTATCATAAACTATTCCATTTTTATGTACAGTAACCTGTTTTCCAAATTTGTCTGATATAACGCAATTTGGGTTGTACACATTTCCTTGATTTGATTTTTGAAATAGGCCTATAGTGTCAATACACACTACGGAAAATGCTATCTGAGGAGTAGGGGTAACCATTGGTTCAGTATGTCTGACCTTAACTTTATTTAACTGATATTTAAGACATTTTTTGATATACTTCGCTATATCTCTTGACATATTTTTCCATACGCAAAATGATTTAAGTTTTTTTAATAATCTTTTTTTGACCATATAGGGGTGTCATGAAATTTTTATATACGGTCATTCTTTTCTTTTGTATCACTAATCACTTGTTTTAGTATATTGGAGATAAATTGGAATATTATAGATAAATTATCTAACAACTTATTTTAATATCTTGTCAATATATGTCAATAATTGTCAATAAATAAGAATGTATAGAACTTACGTACGCTATACGACATATTTTTGACTGAAAAGATTGCGTTATCTAATAAATTAAAAATTTATACCATAGACATAGTCATAGTCAACGTAAACCATAACGTAAGCTAAAATATGCGTGTGTCGCGGAAATTTAATATGTTAAGAGTCGTCTCCTGGTTCATCCTATTTGAAACAATCGAATTTAAAATTATGCAACGACTAATAATTATCTGATTTACTAAATATAAAATGCAATTCGCGATTTACTAATGCTGCGTCATCAGATAAATATTGGCTAACACCAATCCTCTTAATATAAAATAATAATAATAACTTACATAATTACACATTTTATGTTCATTTAGTTATTTATTTGTCCTAGTTTTTCCTGGTTACACTAATTGTCATTATGACTAGGTCCATTATATCAATTTTTCCACAATTTATTTATCATTATGAAGCATTAATTCCTAAATAAAAAGTTGATCTGCGTCACGGGCACCATCCATGATACTGCAAGATTTATTCTCAGAAATTGGATATTTCACATATTTAACCATTTCCATTATTATTGCTTTACCATTTATTATACTACCATTATATATGTTATACCCTATTTTATACCATATTCCATTATTACATTTACAATATTTTACAATATTTTTACAATTGTCCATACCATTATTAATACTTTATACCCAATTATAATCCATCATCTACTATATTTGCCATGAGTTGGCAGGGCCATCATACCACAACTTCTTTATATACCATGTTCGCCCTACATCACCATGCGTCAGCAGTGTAGTGGCAGGATCGAGACGTGGTGGTGATTTATTGGGATCACCAGGTAGTGAGTTAAACTATCTATGAATGGAAACACAGTAGGGCCACTTGACATTAGTTTACTACTGGTTTGATCCAGTACATTAAAAAATATTACTTATAATTAACTAGTGATTGGTCGGCCCGTTTACTAGTAATAGGTACAGCGAGGCGTACAACGTTTAATGTCTATAATTAATAATGCGTTGACCTCTTTACAGGAACTTATATAACATTTCCTAGGTTAGTACAACGTTTGCGCGTAACCCAGTTTCAAATAAGAAATGTTTATTAAGCTGGCCTGTACAAAGACCTGAAATAGTTAAATAAGCAATTCAGCAGATTATTGTTTTATATACTTGATATGATTTGTTCATATATGTTAGAATGATAAACAGAATAATAAATTAGTTAATTATAGTAATATGGCATTACAATAATAATGAACGCCGACTCCGCATTAAGTCCGATTTTATTTACTACTAATGCAGCTTATGAAAAAGTTGCAGTAATACTTAATAGGTTTCTTGCCATCTTTCAAATGTGTGGATAATTTACTTCATTTCTTTTCCACCATTCCAACAATATTTTCCGTTTTGATGCTCTGTTGTAATTAAAAGTATGCATTTTTTTTGAATAAAAATTCAATATCCATGATCATCTGAGCCAGATTTTTCTTCAATATCTTGTACAGGTTGAATTGGCCTAGTCGGTGCGTATTTTTCACAATAAATTGTTTAAAATTTTTGGTATGATTCATTTTTAATTTCTTCAGAAAGTCATTGTAAAGGTTTCCAATTTGTGACGTGGATTTATTATGAGTGAGGGGAACAATAAACCCAATTCGGTTTGTAATAATACTTGAACATTTTTTCTCTACCTGCTCTATCTTTTGTTTCAGTTCTATCATCAGATTTTCTATTTTGTCAATTAACATTTTAAAGCCGATTATAACCAGTGGTAAAGCTGGGTAGAAATCTCCTGATAAGGTATTACTGAGATACCTAAAGCATTGCAGATAATTTTAAATCAGGCCCAGCATCTCCCATTGGGTTTGATTTAACTTAAAATATTAAAATTTTTGTATATTCTTCTCGTACAAAGCATCAATAGCTTTTTCATTTCTATTCCTAACAAAATCAGTAGAATTTGTATTCTAAGAATTTGAGTTCCGTCAAAAACTGATGTCATAAAACGTCACTGCAAGTGTTGGAGTATTAACATTTTAAATTCAAGTATAAATGATCAATGAAACAGGTCGTACACCACTCTGAAGATCCTCAATGAAGGTGAAAGAACTTGTACAACTTCTAAGTGGTTCGTTTGCGAATGTATGTCCAGATATAGGACTGGTAAGTGTATCTTCCTTATTATTCGTCTATTTGCTTATTTCTCTATGTAAAGAAATGCTACAAACCCAAGATTACTTCTCACAAAACAAATATGAATAGCAAAGACACACACACACACACACACACACACACACACACACACACACACATCGAAAATATGTTGGACAAACGAGACGATTAATTAACATCAGATTTAAAGAGCATATGGCCCAAATATGGAAGAACAGATAAGTCTAGTGTTGCACAACATGCGTTTGACAACAATCATAGATTAGATATTAGTAATTTAAGATTAGTTAGAAATGTGACCAATAATAGACAGTTGGACGCATTTGAGAGCATAGAATTTGTAAAATGTAAAAACAGTATGAATAGCGACAAGAAACCGCATAGGCCGCTTTACGCGTTGTTTACCACCTGATTATTGAAGCGTGACTAATGATTTAACCATAAATAGTATAAATAGGTTAGATTTTTAGTTTAAGATTAGTTTTAATCATCTCCGCATGATGCCAACTAGGTTGGCGAAACGCGCGTCGAGCGAAGTGAAAGTGTTTTAGTGTTTGTGGAAACTACTCAGAGTGTTAACATTTTTATTGTTAAAATCACATTATTTTCATTGCAAACCCACAGCACATGCGTATAAGAAAATTATAGGACAAAAACATATTGTGATCATCATTATAATAATAGCTAGTGCCTAAAAAGTTTTCTGATATTTATCAACAGTACATTAGATATTTACGTAATACCTATGACGCTAATGTTAAAGTTGTATGTGATGGATATAATAATGATGGAACTAAAGTGTCGCAGAAATCGTAAATATATAGGTAATACTTCAATTGGTTATTATTTGAAGAAGACATTCTTTAAATAGAACTAACGACAAATTATTAGTAAACAGCAAGAACAGCTAATAATAGGTTTATTAATCTTCTGTGCAAAGAACTGGCCGAAAATAATATTGAGTGTAGTCAAGCAGAAAGTGATGATCGTTTAATTGTGCAATCAGCTCTAGATTGTTCTCTTCTTCATATAGTTGTTATAGTAGAGGACATTGATGTCTTACTGTTATTGATGGCTTTAGCACATTTGATGGCAAAGAAATGCTTTTTAAACCACTGAAAAATAAACTATTACAACGAGTTTATTTAACGAAAACAATGTTAATAAAATATGTAAATATTAAGAGATAATCTTTTCAGTAATGTATTAACTGGATGTGGTACTACATCTGCTATCTATAACAAAGGTAAACATGGTTTTATTAAAATTTGATCGTTACGTGCAGAAGCTGCAACTTTTTTGGCTGAATAGCAAAGTGATGAAGCGATTTTTAATGAAGGTATTAATTGTATTTTCACAATGTATGGTGCTAAAAATGCCAAAAACTTGATTGAACTGTGATATAAGCGTTTCATAGCATTAGCTTCAAAAAAGCGTGTAACTTCATTCGTTATATCTTACAGAAGATACAACATACAACAAAACAATACATTAAGAAAGTACCTGAAGAATGGGGCTGACGAAAAGATAACTATTTAAAATCAATGAAGATGAAGCAACCAGCAGCACCTAACAATATTTTAAAAATTATATTTTGCTCTTGCAAAACAGTATGCGGTTCAGCGTGTGGTTGCAGAAGAAGTGGTTTTCATTGCTCATCTGCTTATATTGTTTGCAGTGGAAGTGCCTTCAATGACCACCCCGCCTGAAGAAGATGAAGTCTCGGAAACGCAAAATATAAATGAACATTCAATTTACTTTTTAATACCTATATAAAATAATAAATTTCTTACAGTTAACAAACATTTCGTAATTTTGTTCCACAAATTATTTTTTGTCATTATTACTTTAAAAAAACTTAGGCATAGGATAGGTGTTTATTGTTTATAACATTTGTTGATATTGACATAATTTAATTATATTTACAATATCAATATACAAAAATAAAATAAATCTCCTTTTTTTCCTAAGTTTTCAACGGATATGGTATAAAAAAATTCTTTCCTGCATAGATAAGTAGCATAAATATTGCTTATGCAATAGAAATAATTCTGTCCCCGCTCCAGAAGATTTTCGTTTTAAATAGTAAAGTAATATAAAAAACAAAATTAAAAAAAACATCAAAATCGAAGCTGTTCTCGAGTATTGTATTCTTTTATTGTATTCTTTTATGTATTTCTTGCGTGTTTTATGTATGCATTGACGCCACATTATAACATCTGCAATGGTTGAACTTGGTTGAATGGTTGAAGCATTTTTAAAAAAATAAGAAATTTTTCAAAGAAGAACTTGAATTGACATAATTTTCATATTGAGCGCAAGTGACAGAAACTTTTTATTAGCTCTCGGACTATATTTTGAATCTGAAAGAATAAGGCAGACAAGAAAAGGGGTATTTGAAAAATTGTTCGATTGTTTTTTCAGGCGGAAAAAGTAGATTTTGAGAGGATTGAGATATGCCAACATAGAAGAAAATAAATTGTACCCCTTAAAGTAAGAGGTAATCCGCATATTTGGTAAATGAAAATTAAATCTGAAACTGACTCATGTTGACAAACAATAATTATTCATAGAGTATTAAATTATAAAAAAATGCATCTGTACCTTATTCACTTCGTGCAGGAGTTAAATTACCAAGTTGCCAGAGTACTTTTTTGTAAGTGAGCACAACAAAAAAATCAATAAGATAGAAATTGGCAAGAAATTAAATACATTATTCCTCGATGATACTTTTCAAAAAAACCTAATTGTAGAGCGTTACAATTTCTATTACTATCTTCAAAAACATTTTGGAAGAACTAGTAATAAACATTTTTTTTATCATTGACATTTGATCAAAATGATTTTCAACTGATTTTAAACAAAATTAAGGACTATTTAAAAGAAATTAAGGAAAACTACAATAAGGAGCAAATATTCACATGATAGTCCATTATGCCAATGCCGCAGTAATTTATCTGCATTCTTTCTTCCATTTATATTTTTCTCAAAATAGGTTACCATACCTAATCAATGTCTAATCAAACTACGTTAAGGAGAGAATCAGGTATTTATGTGACGGTGCTCCAGTCCATCATACCGCAGTAATTCACGACAATCTTAACAACCCTTTTCATGCTAAATGGACAGGAAGAAGTGGATCAAATTCGACGACGGTACGGTAGATCGCCCGATATTATGAAAATTTACTTATTTTTGTGGGGTTTAAGTCAAAGATCAAGTCTATAGAATGCATCCGATAGCTAAGGTTGATACCACGTATTAGAGTAGTATTTAGAGAAGTATTTAGAAATATCATAAACACTGTACTTAATAAAGTTAGTGAATCTTTTTAAGAAATGTGTAAAAATGTGTTTTTTTTCTTAAAGAAGTATGTGTTGGTTTTTTGACAGTTTATTATTCAGTAACGACTATATTTAAAATTTTGTGAGATAAGATCTAAAATTTAAAAAAAAATGTTTTCTTAATATGTAAAAAAGGAGTAGCATGGTATTCTTACAAGAAGAACAAATGAAATAATAGTTTGAGCACTTACATATTTTTTATAAACATATTCACTTATTTTTCTGGACACGTTATTCTGGTGAGATCGGAACCAAACCTGAATATCTACAAACTCATGACGCCCTTATATAAATGTTAGCCAATTTCCTGTCAAAGAGGGACACATCATCTGGGGATTTATACGCCATGAAGAAATAAACATGCTGTCTTTGATTCCAAATACAGGATTTACATATTGTGCATATAAATAGGAAACTTATTTCCTTTGACATAAGAATTATAACTTCAGAAGTTCCTTTAGAAGTTTCTTTTACAATCTTTTTTGTAGTTAGTATTTATAAGTATTTATTATAATATAATGTTTGAATAATACCACGACTATATTTTTTTGGATTATTTGGAGGTTGCTTGTAGATTTCTCTACTATTTTGCTCGTTTTAATTTATGTATAAGTTATGTCACTTCAGATATATTTTATTTATCTAGTTTGAGAACAGTAACTAGTAGTTAATACTACTAGTACTAGTGGTTACTAGTACTAGTAGTAATTATTAGTAATAGTAGAGGTAGTTAGTGTACCTACTACTATGGTAGGTATATAGGTAGATATATGTAGGTAGGTAATCTCAATTTTAATCAGCTTTAACAAAGTAGTAGTATTATAAATATCAATGTTTATGATATATTTGTTAAAATATACTAAATGAAACTTCTGGAAATTCATTAAGGAGAAAATAGGAAAATTTCCTCCGCTATGAATTGTTATGAACACAGACAGTTATGTAATATCTCTTTTGTCATCTGAAAATTTCTACTTCTGGTGAGTGTGCGGTAGGTATAGAATTTAGAACAACTAACGGCTATGGTAAAACTATAGTTTTGACGTAGGAATACAAAAAATATTTGACTGTAAAAAAGGATACTCAGTGTAATGAAACAAATGCTTGTAATATAATTAGGAGACGGAAATAAAGAGGAAATTATCTCTGTGTTAGATCCGTGTTAGTCCAAGAACTTGGCATTCAAATTTCCAAGCGCTTAACTTAATATTGAAATTGCTTACCTAATTACCAACCTAAAATAGCGATTGAGGTATTGTGATGTATTTATTCTAACCAAATAAATATAATTTATAATATGGACACGAGAGGTAACACGAGACACGAGACGTCTCGTCTTGTTTCGTCTCGAAGCCATGTTGACACGTCGCGAGAGCATTTTGTATCGAATTTCGAGGGACGAGGTAAAATCCCTCGAGACGAGACGAGATCTCGAAATATTGTAATGACTTAAAACGCTTCAAACGAATGATAATAATAGCATTTAAATTTTAAAATAAACTTAGATTAAAATATAAAACCTTTATTAATAAACTGCATGGTGTTTTCGAGTACACACATGCATATCTTATAGAGAATAAACAGTAAAAAACAAACCAAAACATGTATTTTATAATAAACAAAATAAATCAATAAACTTTAAACTGAAAATAAATAATAAATTTACTAATAACATCTTCTATCATAAACTATTCCATTTTTATGTACAGTAACCTGTTTTCCAAATTTGTCTGATATAACGCAATTTGGGTTGTACACATTTCCTTGATTTGATTTTTGAAATAGGCCTATAGTGTCAATACACACTACGGAAAATGCTATCTGAGGAGTAGGGGTAACCATTGGTTCAGTATGTCTGACCTTAACTTTATTTAACTGATATTTAAGACATTTTTTGATATACTTCGCTATATCTCTTGACATATTTTTCCATACGCAAAATGATTTAAGTTTTTTTAATAATCTTTTTTTGACCATATAGGGGTGTCATGAAATTTTTATATACGGTCATTCTTTTCTTTTGTATCACTAATCACTTGTTTTAGTATATTGGAGATAAATTGGAATATTATAGATAAATTATCTAACAACTTATTTTAATATCTTGTCAATATATGTCAATAATTGTCAATAAATAAGAATGTATAGAACTTACGTACGCTATACGACATATTTTTGACTGAAAAGATTGCGTTATCTAATAAATTAAAAATTTATACCATAGACATAGTCATAGTCAACGTAAACCATAACGTAAGCTAAAATATGCGTGTGTCGCGGAAATTTAATATGTTAAGAGTCGTCTCCTGGTTCATCCTATTTGAAACAATCGAATTTAAAATTATGCAACGACTAATAATTATCTGATTTACTAAATATAAAATGCAATTCGCGATTTACTAATGCTGCGTCATCAGATAAATATTGGCTAACACCAATCCTCTTAATATAAAATAATAATAATAACTTACATAATTACACATTTTATGTTCATTTAGTTATTTATTTGTCCTAGTTTTTCCTGGTTACACTAATTGTCATTATGACTAGGTCCATTATATCAATTTTTCCACAATTTATTTATCATTATGAAGCATTAATTCCTAAATAAAAAGTTGATCTGCGTCACGGGCACCATCCATGATACTGCAAGATTTATTCTCAGAAATTGGATATTTCACATATTTAACCATTTCCATTATTATTGCTTTACCATTTATTATACTACCATTATATATGTTATACCCTATTTTATACCATATTCCATTATTACATTTACAATATTTTACAATATTTTTACAATTGTCCATACCATTATTAATACTTTATACCCAATTATAATCCATCATCTACTATATTTGCCATGAGTTGGCAGGGCCATCATACCACAACTTCTTTATATACCATGTTCGCCCTACATCACCATGCGTCAGCAGTGTAGTGGCAGGATCGAGACGTGGTGGTGATTTATTGGGATCACCAGGTAGTGAGTTAAACTATCTATGAATGGAAACACAGTAGGGCCACTTGACATTAGTTTACTACTGGTTTGATCCAGTACATTAAAAAATATTACTTATAATTAACTAGTGATTGGTCGGCCCGTTTACTAGTAATAGGTACAGCGAGGCGTACAACGTTTAATGTCTATAATTAATAATGCGTTGACCTCTTTACAGGAACTTATATAACATTTCCTAGGTTAGTACAACGTTTGCGCGTAACCCAGTTTCAAATAAGAAATGTTTATTAAGCTGGCCTGTACAAAGACCTGAAATAGTTAAATAAGCAATTCAGCAGATTATTGTTTTATATACTTGATATGATTTGTTCATATATGTTAGAATGATAAACAGAATAATAAATTAGTTAATTATAGTAATATGGCATTACAATAATAATGAACGCCGACTCCGCATTAAGTCCGATTTTATTTACTACTAATGCAGCTTATGAAAAAGTTGCAGTAATACTTAATAGGTTTCTTGCCATCTTTCAAATGTGTGGATAATTTACTTCATTTCTTTTCCACCATTCCAACAATATTTTCCGTTTTGATGCTCTGTTGTAATTAAAAGTATGCATTTTTTTTGAATAAAAATTCAATATCCATGATCATCTGAGCCAGATTTTTCTTCAATATCTTGTACAGGTTGAATTGGCCTAGTCGGTGCGTATTTTTCACAATAAATTGTTTAAAATTTTTGGTATGATTCATTTTTAATTTCTTCAGAAAGTCATTGTAAAGGTTTCCAATTTGTGACGTGGATTTATTATGAGTGAGGGGAACAATAAACCCAATTCGGTTTGTAATAATACTTGAACATTTTTTCTCTACCTGCTCTATCTTTTGTTTCAGTTCTATCATCAGATTTTCTATTTTGTCAATTAACATTTTAAAGCCGATTATAACCAGTGGTAAAGCTGGGTAGAAATCTCCTGATAAGGTATTACTGAGATACCTAAAGCATTGCAGATAATTTTAAATCAGGCCCAGCATCTCCCATTGGGTTTGATTTAACTTAAAATATTAAAATTTTTGTATATTCTTCTCGTACAAAGCATCAATAGCTTTTTCATTTCTATTCCTAACAAAATCAGTAGAATTTGTATTCTAAGAATTTGAGTTCCGTCAAAAACTGATGTCATAAAACGTCACTGCAAGTGTTGGAGTATTAACATTTTAAATTCAAGTATAAATGATCAATGAAACAGGTCGTACACCACTCTGAAGATCCTCAATGAAGGTGAAAGAACTTGTACAACTTCTAAGTGGTTCGTTTGCGAATGTATGTCCAGATATAGGACTGGTAAGTGTATCTTCCTTATTATTCGTCTATTTGCTTATTTCTCTATGTAAAGAAATGCTACAAACCCAAGATTACTTCTCACAAAACAAATATGAATAGCAAAGACACACACACACACACACACACACACACACACACACACACACACATATATATATATATATATATATATATATATATATATATATATATATATATATATATATATATATATATATATATATATATATATATATTGTGACGCTCTGCGTTCGGTGCGGAGTTTTTATTCGAGCGCTGTTTATAGTGTCGACAGACCACTTTTCCTTACAGGCCGTTCTGTAAGGGCCACGGGTAGCTTCGAGTGGAGACAGGCAGTAAACCAGGGGTCACGTGACTTACATATAGCCCATCTACAGTAATCTGCAGTAATACACAGGTATTTGGTTACAACAAGTTTGTTATCATTTATTCTTCAGGACATCTATTTCTAATTCTATCCTTGTCTAACAAACAATCACGTACACACTTACTACACGTACTATCTACAGGTTATTCAGTCTGCCTACGTCATACTTGGTTAATGATTAAGCGGGAGTATCCGATGGAGTTAGCGTAGCGCGAGGAAAGCGTGGTATGAGAAAATACTACGGCGGAAAATGATAAACAGTTGTTTGCGGATGATAATGAATAACTATGTGTATATATATATATATCAAAAATTAAAAAAATAGAATAAATTTATTAGACTTAACTCTTATAAATAATAAAACTGAAATATTAATAAAAATGGAATACAAAAACCACATGGTCTGGTAGATATACCAATTACAACTCAAAAAACTCTTACAACCATAAAAAACTGTAATAATTGGTATTGCAGACAGATCAAAAGTAACATCTGCCATTTTTAGAAAAGAATGCAGAGAAAAAGCAAAAAAATGTTTTAATAAATAATAACTATCCTTTTTCTCTAGTCAACAAAATTTTCAAAATCAGAATTCATCAAATACTTCAATTCTCCACCATCACTAATCAATACAACTAATACCTGTAACACATATATTGCCTTACCATACATACCACAACTATCAGAAAATATTTTAAACATTTTAAGAACATGATATTCACACAGCAAACAAAAATGCGAACAACTTAAAATTCCTTTACACAACATTAAAAGACAAAAATCCACTTGAAAAAACTACGCACTGTATATACGAAATTCCATGTAAACAATGTGATGAAGTCTACATTGGTCAAACAATGCAACTTCTTGAAGAACGTTTATAAGGTCACAAATATTCATCTAATATTCTAAAAAACATTTTAAAAAAACATTCTAATGAAACAGGTCATCAATTTAACTACGAAAATACTTAAATAAGTTATTAATAAAGAATAAAATTATAAAACACGGCTAATTATGGAATCAATTTATATTCAAAAATATCCTAATGCATGTAGTAACAAGGAAGATACAGAACATCTTTCTACAATCTACTGTTACAATTTGTTAATATAAAAATATTAACTAAATTAACAAAAACATTATCTCTATATATAAACTTGTATACGTATATACATACCTACTTACTATAAAAATACATCTACATAATATTAACTTAACCAAAATTAGAATATAATGAAATATAAAATAGCCTAAGTTCGTAGGGTTTCTTGACTGTTCTTCCCTATGATACTAATCGAACAGTCTAATAACCTTAAAAATTAATTAAAACTGTCCATTTTTTATTATGTCAAAAATGTCATAAATAAAATACTCTTTTGAAAAAGGCTCAAAAAAGGTACCGAAACGTTATGTAATATAATCAGTCGTTTTATTGCTACCATCCCAAGATAAAACCTCCAAATATATATATATATATATATATATATATATATATATATATATATATATATATATATATATATATATATATATATATATATATATATATATATATATATATATATAGTTCTGAAGCATTCAAAGAGGGAGTGATACAGAAATTGCTTGCTTAGTCAAAACTAAAATCATTTGTTGGTTGTATGTATTAATTGTTTCTTCGAAAATTCTCGAAAAAAATCCAATTTTCACCCTGGATATATTTATTAGCTTTGAAATTCTTTGCTATTCATATTTATTTTGTGAAAAGTAATCTTGGGTTTGTAGCATTTCATTACATAGAAATAAGCAACTAGACGAATAAGAAAGAAAACACACTTACCAGTACTATATCTGGACACACATACGGAAATGAATCACTATGCATATGAAAACGAACCACTTAGAAGTTGTACAAGTTCTTTCACCTTTCTTGAGGATCTTCAGAGCAGTATACGATTTATTTCATTGATGATGAACTTTAGTATTTTCATAGTTAAATTATATATATATATATATATATATATATATATATATATATATATATATATATATATATATATATATATATATATATATATATATATTAGCTTTGAAATTCTTTGCTATTCATATTTATTTTGTGAAAAGTAATCTTGGGTTTGTAGCATTTCATTACATAGAAATAAGCAACTAGACGAATAAGAAAGAAAACACACTTACCAGTACTATATCTGGACACACACATATATATATATATATATATATATATATATATATATATATATATATATATATATATATATATATATAAATATATATATATATATATATATATATATATATATATATATATATATATATATATATATATATATATATATATATATATATATATATATATATATATATATATATATATATATATATATATATATATATATATATATATATATATATAGCTTTAGCTATGCTAATGAACTTCGAAACTACCAACTATGTCCTGCTGGTGAAAGGTACAGAATCCGGTGAGCGACTATTTATAGCAGTATTCCAAAATATCTAGTTTTTAAAAATATGTGAACCTAATCAACACAAACTATAAATAATTCCGAATATGAATATACGTAATACGATCATCATAAAATACTTAACCCAAAATCTGTACTTTTACCAGACTACTACTCTGCTACTACCAATTGTCACAATACCAGTTAATTTTTTCTTTTTGTAATAATATGTGAACTTTAGTAATCGGATAACTTTAGTGACTGTATCAAGTGGGTGTAACTTCAGATCTTTTGCATGCCAGTCAGCTATCGAGAGTACAATTTTATTTGGTAGTATAGAACTACCAACGGCTTACGTCAATTTTGAAGTTGCCAATTATAGTTAAGTAAATCTCATTTACTGTCAAAATAGTATCGCCATAGCATTTGAAAAGGTATGACTGGGGCCTCTTATAAATTTTGGAATGCTTAGTGGGTCAGAGACGACTTTTTATTGAAGATTGATGACTGAATTAATTTCAAATATTTTTAAATTGATGCGCATTAAGCATTTTGATTTGAAATTTTTTGAATTATACTTTTATGCTAAATTCTTTCGTTATATATATATATATATATATATATATATATATATATATATATATATATATATATATATATATATATATATATATATATATATATATATATATATATATATATATATTCCATGTAAACAATGTGATGAAGTCTACATTGGTCAAATAATGCAACTTCTTGAAGAACGTTTAAAAGGTCACAAATATTCAGCTAATATTACAGCTCTAAAAAAACATTCTGATGAAACAGGTCATCAATTTAACTATGAAAATACTAAAGTTATTAATAAAGAACAAAATTTTAAAACACGCCTAATTATGGAATCAATTTTATTCAAAAAAATCCTAATGCATGTAATAACAAGAAAGGTACAGAACATCTTTCTGCAATCTACAATTTGTTAATATAAAAGTATTAAGTAAATTAACTTAAAACATTCTCTCTATATATAAACTTATATATGTACATACAAGTTTCGATTCGGGTCGAGCGAAACAAATTTTTAAAAAAGAAAAATTTTATTTCCGGAGACAAACTAACAGTTACAAGTTTGAGCAAAAAGTGATTTACAAAGGCATGGGAGCTTATTTATAACGTCGGTGTTATCTATCCCTGACTTTGCAGTCTGCACTATGCATTATATTATTATAAGAATAGCTTACTATGTGGGATCGTAACTCCTCCCATGTTAACTGAAAAATTATTCTCTGAGTGATTTTTCAACAAATTATATTTGAATTATTTTCATTTGAATTTGACTTGGTTTTTAAGAATTTTGAAATATATTTGCTGTAAATCAGGTATAGAATAACAAGCACTAAAATTAAGTACAACATTACAGTCCATATGGATGTTTTGGAAACATAAACAGGAATATTAAGTTTACTTATTTCATTTCTTTGATATTCCAAGTCTTTTTGAGTTTTGAGTAGTTGATGTGTATTAATTAAGTTAAGATTAAAAGTTCCTAAATTATAAGTAGGTAGTTTATTACTTGAATTTAAATTAATAGTAAGTTTAGGTAGATCTATAATTTTAAAATTTACCTTTGGATTTTTATAACTTCGTAAGATATGGTTTTCTATCTTAACAGTGCAAATTGTATCTAAATCGATTACATAACTTCCAAGGAGTGGAATATTATCTCTAATATTTTTGCATTGTTGTATAGCAACTAAAGGTTGAGGTGCAATTACAATGATTTTTTCGTTAATAATTTTTTGAATTTGATATTCGTCTAAGTTTACTGGTAATGGGTAGCAATTACTAATATTTTTTGAAAATGTTAATAGGTTAACTTCACAAGGTGAATTATTATTAATTTTTATAGGATTCACATATTTACACATAAACTCTTCTGTTGATATTTCCTTACATTTATCATTAAACTTTTAATATTTATAACATTTTTAAAAGCAAGTCTATTAAAGGTAATTTTTCATAATTTTAAGTTCAGATAATAATTCATTTGGCTTTATAATTGAATTACGCAGAGTATTAAGCAAAAGAATTGGCTGTTTCTATTTTACTAAGTACAGTATAAATTGTTTGATATCTCAAAACTTTAATTTCTGATACATGTGATTAAATTAAGTGGTTCTGTGAGATATTATGAGCAAGATAATTAAAAATGTTTATAGAGGAATTTAGCAAGGATACTTAATTTTCTAAAATATTTTTTTTTATAAAATTATTGTTGGTTGGTTTATTCCTGGTTGGATGAACCTGCATCTGAAATAATATGAGGTTTCTTAAGCTCTTTAAGATGTATTATCTCAGTATTATTAGTTTTACTATTTCTTATTTTTGCTTTATTATGTTCAAGTAACTCTGTTAATATATATGGTCCTTTAAATCTATTTTTATGTTTAGAGCGTTCTTGTAGTCTCTTATAGACAGTTTGATTAATTTTAAAGTGAAACTGATTTTCGCCTTCCTTATTAATTCTATCAATAGTTTTTTGTTTATTTAATTCTTGATCTGCTGCAATCTCTTTATACAGAGACGTTAGTTTATCTTTATGGCTTGTAATATAGTCAGAGTAAAATGTCATAGGAATAAGGTCAAAAGGATCTCTGAGGTTAGTATGTCCAAACGTTAATTCTAAAGGAGTATATTTCGTTGCAGAATGTATTGTATTATTATAGGCAATTAGTGCGTAGGGCATTAATTGTATAGGGGTTGAGTCTTTATGAGTTTGTTTTAGGATTCTAAGGTGTTCGATTAATGTTGAGTGAAATCTTTCAAGAGGAGAATTTGATTCATGGTGTTTAGGCGTAGTGAAATGAGTTTTGATTTTTTGTACTTTTAAGAGTTCTTTTATTGTCTCATTTTTAAATTCTGTGCCGTTGTCTACGATTATAGTTTCGGGGATTCCGTAGAAAGAGAAAAATTTAATTAGATTTTCTTGCACTGATATGGCGTCTTTAGTACTTGCGAATGCTTGTCCTAATTTTGTAAATTTATCTATAATAGGAACAGGAATATTTGTTTTTCGAATGAAAAAAGATCTATATGTAAAATTTGGAAAGGTTTATTTGGTGTTTCAGTTAATTCCGCGATGATTAGTCTTGTTCTCATGTTGATGTCTAATTAGCATTATACGTTCATCTTTTTCAGTTATATTATTAACATATGTTGTGCATTGGTACAATTTTAGAGGTCGGAAATATTTCATATATGTTTGTGTAAATACAAATATACATACGTTCGTTTTTCTGGATTAACAAAGTTTTTAAGAATATATAGCACCGTTGCTGAGTCATATAAAGGTATCTTTAATTTTGTTATATTATTTATTATCGTCAAATTTCGTTTCATTGTATTTAATATTTAGTTAGGGGTTTCTATCAATAAAAATTTGGCTTATTTTATTATTAATAATGTATAATATTTCTTGATTTACATTGCCTGAATTGTTAATTATTGATTCTGTTTCATTTAAATTTAGTTGGATTCGAGAAAATGGGTCGGCATTAGTATTCTATTTGATTTGTTTTTTTTATTACAATTTCCTAATCGTAAGTTTTGTTTGAGCAGTTTATTATAATTATTATAATTATAAGTATTTTCGAATGGTAATTTATTATAAAAATTTATTTCATTTACGTTAATTAATTCTATGTTAAAAGGATTTGAAATTGTTAATTTGATATTTTTCTCACTCGTATTGATAATAGTCGTTATAGCAGAGTTATTTTTAATTTCTACTAATGATTCTGGTATTTCAGTATTTGCTGTCTTGCAATAATGTAATAATCCTATGCCATTGTTTTGAACAGTGGGCACTCTTATTATATTTTGCGTTCTTGCAGGAATTGTTATCTGGTGTGCCTGGAATTTCTGAGTTGGGGCATTGTTTTGTCGTAACGTAGAAAAGATGTGCAATTTTGCGTTAGGTGTAATAAGTTGAAAGTTATATAGGTCAATGTTAGCGTTTATTTGTGATAGTAAATCTAGGCCAATTAACCCGTTGAATTTTTCTGAGAAATCGAAGAGATAAAACTTATGATTTCCTTGAGTATTAAAGCTGGGAAACAAAGGAATATTTATAATTTCGTTATGAAATGATGTAGCATGGGCAGTTGATACTTGAAAAGGTTCATGTTTAATAAAGTTTGGAAAATATTCATATGCCAGTTTAGGATTTATAAAGCTTCTGGTACTGCCTGTGTCAATTAGAAATTTAGCGTTTAATTCTGGGATAATTATGTATGGAAGTTCTGGTAAATAATTATTTAAATGTATTGTCGTATTCTCCGTACTCAGGGTATTGTGAAAATCCTGATTTCTTATATCATTGGGATTAAACGTTTCTTGTTGTTCTATATATCGATAAGTGTCGTATTCGTTAGAATTTAAAGGTGTATAATTTAATTCATTATCGTAATGAGTAACAGTAGTATAGTCATCATCTTGTAAACATTGATTAGCAGTATAATCATTTGTTGGTGCGTTTTTTAAATTTTGATTATCAGTAGATTCATAATAATTAGAGTTGGTTTGTTCAAATGGGTTCTCAAAACGTATTTGATCTATGACTTCTTGGTTAAATAATTCTTCATGAGTAAAATTAGGTTTTTGATTAGGATTATTTTGGAAATAATTTGGTCTATTAAATGGAACTGAATTTCGACTAGTTATGCTCATAGGCGTTGGTTTATAAGTTGGTTGTATATTTCCGGGTTTAAAAACATTTTTTGGTTGGCCAAATACTTGACTATTTGTCGGATATTTTTGAGTATGATTAGGTTTTGATGTAATCGGTATTGGGGCTTGAGGAAAGCGTGGTGGAAAGTTATTTGTAGAATTTGGTTGATTATTATATACTTGAGGCGGTTTATAGCTATTCTGTATA
>CAXKVY010005289.1:0-25459 GCA_964058915.1 Tetropium fuscum | reverse complement strand
TAATAGATCGCAGCAGTGAAATTCTTTATTTTGGAATAACTGAGCTACTGCAAGGACAGTTTTTAGAAGGGAAAACATTAAACAAAACCTATTTCTGATTACTTATATAAGTGTGATATTAAAAAACAAATTTACCAGTATTTCGTTGTGTACTTTAATTTTAATTTTTTATTTAAATTTTATTCACAAGAAAATATATTATAATATACAAAAATATACAAAAAAAATGTCGAAGAAAATATCATTTGTATTGCTCAGGAGCTAAGTGCCATTTCTTCAGTTAAATTTTGATGATCAAACTATCCGCGGGAGGAAATGAACTTTGCTACCCTGTAGTACAAAATAGCTAATACACCTAATCGCAGTTTATTCAAAAAATAGTGTCGCTAACATAACAGGAAATTAATGGCAATTTAATATGTATTGACTTTAAAAGTGGCTTCAAAAATGACACGATAATTCCTTGACATTTATTGTTTCAGTTTCTAATACGAAATTATTGTAACATGGGTTTTTGTATTCTATATAATATTCAGATATAATTCATATATTGCTCATAAATAAATAAAATTGATAATTTACATGCATGTCGACATTTAAGGAAATTTTGAAAAATGTTGCACAGCATAATAATATACTATTACAAAATAATAAGGTGAAAGCAAATTTTTATAAAATTAGTTTTTGTTTTAATATTAACGCTCTGTGATAGAGAATATTATTTGTATGGGATTATGTAGATCAGTTCGAATGCCAATCAACATATGCTGTTTTTAACCACACACACACACACACACACCCACACACACACACACACACACACATACACACACACATATATATATATATATATATATATATATATATATATATATATATATATATATATATATATATATATATATATATATATATATATATATATATATATATATATATATATATATATATATATATATATATATTTGTATTTAGATTCCTATGTGTATCTTTAGAAATAGGGAAAATAAAAATGTGTATCCTTACTAATATATTTACGTTATGACTGCATAGTATCATATATAAATTTTTTTAAATTAATCTGTACCTATTCGATTCGATACTCACTTGTACACACTTCAGTAGTCAGAAAATAAATATATTAGTAATGTAAATTTAATTTTTAGCAACTACGACATTTTGCAAGACATCTGAGTCATATCTATTAATATAAATCTTAAATTTAAACTTATTATCTACCTGCAGTTACACCTTTGACCTCAAGCGAATGAAATATGGAGCAGTTGTCAAAGAGGGTGGAGTTCCTAAATCCGGTATTATACCAGACAACTGCTTTTAGTTTCATTTAATATCACTTGATTTTATTTGACTGGGAATAGTTTCGAAGAATTCTTCAACAAACTTGGGAAACAATGAAAATATGAATTAATGATACATATGGGAAATGATAATAATGGTATTTTCCTAGATGTTGATTATTTGTATATTAAGTATGTGCATTTGTAAATCAATGTCGGATACCTTATACGCTGACAGAAAGAAACGTTGCTTGGAGAAAATAATTATCTAATAATTATTAAATATGGGAAATGTTGGTGGGAAATGTTGTTGGTGGGAAATAAAAGTTGAAATGTATTATATGATTTAAATAAACTAGGTAGCGTTGATAAATGCTAGCTAAAAATATTTTTTAATTATTTAATATATTTCTGCTGAAAATATGACAAAGAAACATACTTTTACATCATGTTATTGCCAATATTTTAAGATAAAATGCGCCTATATTTTTATAGTTGTGCCTACAGAATTTAATTTTCTTTTGTAATTTTTTAATCTTTGTCATTCTCTTCTTCCTAGAATCAAATTAATAAATGTGTAATATGAAAAACGAATTGAAAACATAAAGCTATAATTACTTGAATAAAATGCTTAATACCTACTAACTAAAAAAATATTGTTAAGTATTTTAGGTATTTTTAAATACCTAATACCCTTTTAAGTACTCTTAAAAATACCCACTCTTTTAAAAATAAGAAATGAAATAGTCTTTCTAGTATTTGAGTGAATTTGTTTACAAGTTTCTGCGATCAATTTACTGTGAAAATAGTTCAAAAAGATATTGTTGCCTCCAAAAAATTGATAATCTTAGTTGATTTTGCTCCAAAAAGGAAAAAGGTATTCACAGATTAATTACTCATAATCGAACAATAATTTCTCAAAAATAATGAGCGTTTTACCTGTTTATTGCTATTTATATTTCATTTTTTATGGATAGGAAGAAGTATAATAACATTTATATGGCATATTCTATGTGTCATTTTAAAATTAATTATTCATATAATGATTATTTTTTCGACGTTTCGCCACCTGATTTGGTGTCATTTACTATCCATATTAAAGTAGACAGGGTACTTAAAAAATTTCAAGGCGTTCTTGAGGCCCATTGTGACAAAATCTGATAAATAACATTGGTGTGACTGAAGCGAGTGCTATTATGTATATTTCGTAGGCTATTGTTCTGGAAAAGTTACCTTTTTTCGCAATTGGATGTGAATTGGATGTTTCGCGGATGGATGTGATCAGCTGACAAAAAAATTAAAAGTAGTTGAATGATGGCAGCGAAAGCGATACAAGATACCGCTGAGCTTTACCTTTGCCAGCGAACTCCAGCATTTGGCATACGATTATAATGTCAAGAATTTTTGCTAGGAATGATAGAAGACTGATGATTACGTACCCGGCGCCGGTGTGGTGCAGTGCATCGGCCACGAACGTAGGAAAACTAAATGTATTAGAAAATATATACCTACACCTCATCATGACTCCAATAATAGATGCATCTCCGTCAGAGTCCTACACAACCTTTGTCCTGACATAGTATTAATAGTGGACTAGTATAAACAATACGCAAAAATTCTACAAATACAAACTAAATAGTCCGCTAACAAACAACATCACACGCATTATGAAGCACAAGACACCTTTTATCATAAAACATAAATTAATATATCAATCAACCAATTTAGGCATATTTTCCTCTTTTTCGCCATAAGTTTAAAGATTTGAAACACTTTTCAACTATTTTAACTTGATCAATTTATCCTTTCTGTTTGTTGTTTATTTGTTCTTAGTCATTTTTGTTTCCAAATTCTTCACCAATGTGATTCCATTACTAGAAATCTATAAATACAAAAAATACAAAAATATTTTTAACTAAACTTAATGACAAAAGTTCTATTTTCCTTTTCTCCCTATTTTTTGATTTGGCATTTTTACCCCCAGGCAAACTAAAACGCCACCAAAACTTATTATGAAAACTTCCTATTTGCAACTTTTTTGAAACCCATTCATTGATCTAAAACAAGATCCAATGACAGATAATACGCACCTCAGCGTAATAAGCTCTCAATTACTTCGCTTTTTCATTTTCGTTTAACGTCCCGGAGTCACCCCGCTGCCTAGCCTTTCAATTGCCACTTTGCTTGCCATACATAAGGATCTGGAATATTACGAAACTATGTTCAATTGAAAACTTATTTACTTTCGAAGCATCTCGAGATCTATCTTCTTCTAGTTAAAACATTAATTAATAGCCTCATTATATTATTAGGATTAAAATTAAAATATTTCATTAATATACTTGGTATCTAATTTTGCTCATTAATACAGGTTCCTATTTATTCTGGGTCTATCAATCGACCCAGAACATGTCTCAGTATTCAAAGTTATATCCAAAGACGTTTGCTTTTTAATTCGATTTATGTTACGAATACAGTATACCCTAGGACAATTAATGAAATCAGCCATTGAGTTATCCTGATTATTTTTCCGACCCAAATATCGACCAATAGAATTGCACCATTCGACGTCACGTGGTACAACCTACATGGTATTATACTGATAATTTTTTGATTATTTTCTCTGGTAGTTGCTATATATAAACAACAAAACATAATCCAGTCAAATTAACCACACGTCAAACTGACAGGTTGAATTCAATTGTGAAAATTGGAGATTTTGCATGAAAATGAGTCGATTTGGAGTTTGTTCTCTGTCCACCATCGATAAAAAAGTCAAAGGAAATGTTCCCATTAATACGGAGAAGGCAAAAAAAACAGTTTGGAACCAATTTACTACTTTTTGTACTGAGAGGGAATACACATTAAGTGCTGAAACGAGTGAAGCGCAATTGGCAAACATTATGAAAGATTACGCTTACAATATGAAGAAAATGGATGGAGAAGACTATAAGGAAGGTACAATAAAAACAATGTGGAATCAGACGGAAAAATAATCCCCCGAATACCACACGAGCTTCAAAATTATCTGGCATTTCCCTCAAGGTTCCCTGCAAACAAATAAAGTCGTCAAGTTTTTCAGGAAAAATCACTCGCGCTTCGCGCTCGTGATTTTTTAACCTGAAAAACTTGACTCCTTCATTTGTTTGCAACGAACCTATCGGGAAATACCCGATAATTTTGAAGCTCTTGTGGTATTATAAGTGATTATTTTTCCGACCCAAATATCGACCAATAGAATTGCACCATTCGACGTCACGTGGTACAACCTACATGGTATTATACTGATAATTTTTTGATTATTTTCTCTGGTAGTTGCTATATATAAACAACAAAACATAATCCAGTCAAATTAACCACACGTCAAACTGACAGGTTGAATTCAATTGTGAAAATTGGAGATTTTGCATGAAAATGAGTCGATTTGGAGTTTGTTCTCTGTCCACCATCGATAAAAAAGTCAAAGGAAATGTTCCCATTAATACGGAGAAGGCAAAAAAAACAGTTTGGAACCAATTTACTACTTTTTGTACTGAGAGGGAATACACATTAAGTGCTGAAACGAGTG
Organism: Tetropium fuscum; assembly: GCA_964058915.1. Classification (NCBI taxonomy): domain Eukaryota; kingdom Metazoa; phylum Arthropoda; class Insecta; order Coleoptera; family Cerambycidae; genus Tetropium; species Tetropium fuscum. The sequence goes on along the minus strand of CAXKVY010005289.1, from coordinate 20,593 downwards.
AAGCGCAATTGGCAAACATTATGAAAGATTACGCTTACAATATGAAGAAAATGGATGGAGAAGACTATAAGGAAGGTACAATAAAAACAATGTGGAATCAGACTGCCAAATCACTTCAAGAAAAGTATTTGAACGATTTCGACATCAAAATCAACCCATTTTCGGATGCTGCATTCAAGACCGCTCGAGGAGCTCGTGATGCCAAGCGTAAGGCTTTACAATCTATTCCGGAAAAACGGAGGGCAAGTGCAGCAGCGTTGGAGGAAAAAGATTGGGATGCAATGACCACTGTTTGGGACGAGGAAACTCCTGATGGCCTCCAGAAAAAATTATTCATGATAATATCAGTGGAATTGGCTTGGAGAGGTGGTGAGGGCAGCATGGCGTCAATACATCACTTCAAGGCAGAACAGCGAAATGACGGGGAAACAACTGGGAGAATTGAATACAATCCAATTTTCAGCAAGACCACACAAGGTGGTGATAAAAAATTATCAGACAGCAAGTGGCTGGTGGAGAATCGGGAAATCGCTGACAAGTGCCCAGTGAGACTGTTCCAGAAATTGAGAGAGAAGAGAGATGCCAATATCAAGAGCGACAGACTATTCCTGACCCAAAATCCATTCTGGAATAAAGTTCCAGGCGCTAGGTGGTACAAGGATTCCCCAGTAGGCCAAAACACGATTTCAAAGTGGGTTAAGGAGTCAGCACAAAAAGCTGGGCTTGACCTTGGTAACAAAAAAATCACCAATCACTCCAGTCGTGCAACAGCCGTCTCCAATCTAGCGAAATCGGGCCTGGGAGAGCAGCAGATAATCAAAATAACTGGACATGCCAACAGTAACTCCATCAAGCCGTATCTCCAACTCGACCAGGAACACCACGAATTAATTGTCAAGAAACTGCGAAGGAGTGAGCCTACTGCAGAAAATGCCATCAACAGCATAAACCTCATGCCATCTACCTCTTCTGGGACCATTACCGATAACTCTGACTTGAAGAAAACATGCACCAATGTTTACAACAATTGTATTTTTAATTGCACTAGCCTGAATCTTAATTAAATGTTGTTTTATTCATTATGAAATTCTTATTTGTTAACTGTTCATTTCATCTCATGGTGCAATTCTATTGGCCGACATTTGGGACGGAAAAATAATCCCCCGAATACCACACGAGCTTCAAAATTATCTGGCATTTCCCTCAAGGTTCCCTGCAAACAAATAAAGTCGTCAAGTTTTTCAGGAAAAATCACTCGCGCTTCGCGCTCGTGATTTTTTAACCTGAAAAACTTGACTCCTTCATTTGTTTGCAACGAACCTATCGGGAAATACCCGATAATTTTGAAGCTCTTGTGGTATTATAAGTGATAAACATACTAAAATGCAAGTGGCAACTGCGATATCTTATTCCGATACATGTTATCAGTACATTAACTAGGTAAGATCTCACTATGGCTCATATTCTACAGTCGTGTTTGACGACTACGATGATACAAGTAACAGTACGAAGACATCGGAACAAAAACGAGGAAGGCAGCGAAATCGTCAGTCGATATAAATTTTGATCTGACTATGAAACTGTTCAACAGGAGGATGTTCTGTTGAATGCCAAAGCAAGTGCCAACTTATTAAACTATTTACAGAAAAAAATGTAGTCTGAGGAAATTGAAAAGAGTGACTGTCTGAAAAACTTTAATTTTGTTGTTCCATTATTTTTTTTCAGTTTCAGCGGTTGTGATACAACCTCAGCCATTTCCAGGAAAGTTAAAAAGCTTTGTTTGTTAAGCATTTTGTACAAAATCCATTAACAAAGGAAAAAATTTATCTTCTATGATCCAACATCAACTCAAGACGCTATAGTTAAATCCAGAAAAAAATGTTTTTGACAGTGTATCGTGCGCCCTCTAGTCTGAATACTTTAAACAGCCATCTATACTAGGTTTTTTTGAAATCTAGTACCAAGCTTAAACCGGACCTCTCTTCACTGCACCTACCGATGGATCATCGAAATAATCACTCGTTTAGAGTTTACCACCAAGTACAAGAGTGGCTTGGGAACCACCTGCATCCTGAAATGTGGGGTTGCGAGGAGTCGATCGAAACCTGGAGCCAATGACAACTTTGGACTCTCCCGCAACTGACATCGTGTTAAATTCTATTTTTTCCGCTGCAAAAGTGATTGTTTCCCCCCTCCTCGCCGGCTCACTCCCCACCCTCGGGGATTTGTATATTAATGCTCCTCAATGATTAACTATACATTTCGAAACTACACGAATTATTTCGGCTGATAGTCCATTTACAGCTTAATTTTCCTAGACTAGTAGGAATTTGAAATGTTTAGGAAGGCCTCGGCATATACTTTGTTGCTGTTATCTTTTAATTTTTTTTGTTGGTGGCATTTGAGAGTTTTTTTGATTCACCATCACTAAAAACGGAAATAACCTAGAAAGTAAATTAAAGACGATATAAAATTTAAGAAATGTGAATATGTATAATGCCTCGTCATATACATTTTTTCTTAAATTTTATATCGTCTTTAATTTACTTTCTAGGTTATTTCCGTTTTTAGTGATGGTGAATCATAGTATGCTCAAAACTATATATATATATATATATATATATATATATATATATATATATATATATATATATATATATATATATATATATATATATATATATATATATATATATAAGTATATATATATATATATATATATATATATATATATATATATATATATATATATATATATATATATATATATATATATATATATATATATATATATATATATATATATATATATATATATATATATATATATATATATATATATATATATATATATATATATATATATATATATATATATATATATATATATATATATATATATATATATATATATATATATATATATATTGACAGACAGACAGACATACGGCGCGGCGTACAAGGATCTGGAATATTACAAAACTATGGTGTTCGATTGAAATCTTGTTTTCGCGGCCTCTCGAAGTGCTATCTGCTTCTACAGATAAAAAATATGTTACAGAACATAATAGGCCCATAATAGACCTTCATTATATTATTAGGATTGAAATAAAAATATTTGTTTCATATACTTGGTTTGTGATTATAGTCATTAATACGGGTCTTTTTTACGGGTTTTGACGTTTGGTTTTTAATTTCATTTATGTCTTTAATGTGGAGGCTGTACTGACCTTAACAGTCTCTTTGTTTATTTGATTACGATAATAGTTCTGCAATAAAAGGTCAGTTGCAACATCATATATTTATGCATTTAATATTCGCAGACATTAAACCGGTTATTACTCAGTAACAGTAAACTATTTAACACTATTAATAGCTATTATCATTTTAGTTGAATATAATGATATCAAAAATATAATCGTCTCGGTTTTATTTTAACGATTATCTTAATTACTGTGTCGTAAGTCGTTAGAAATAAATTTAGGGGAATTAAAAATGCTCCAAATTTTTTACCAATTTTATTATAATTTTTACAAAACATTTGACTCTTTTACATAAACCTAGTAGGAGTGTGTATTACATAATATTGTGAAAGTCACATTCTGGCATACGCTCTACAAGCGCTATTACAGGATAATAGAAAAATTAACAGTCTAATCTTATCAAGACATTTTCATTAAAAAATAAAACAACAAAATAGATCACGCATACAGTCATTGAACATAATAAATACAAAGTGTTACGCAGGATCACTAAAAACCCCTATCAATAGCCGACGTGGCAAGGGTGACTCAAGTTCTAGTCCGTTAATTAACTAAAATAGATGACTTAGACGAAACCGTCTCCGGTGGGGTCGTTTAACCATGGGTAATTGTTAGGACATCTTACACAAGTTTGCAAATTGATCGTTTCTCCGGGTACTTCCTTGGAGGTCAGTTTGCAGGAATGAGGTACCCAACAAGCTTGATTTCCTTCTACCACACACTTCTCCCTCCATGGTTCAAAGTTCTTGGCCTCCGTGACGGTCCTTGGGTTCTGAATCCATTGGATTACTTGCGTCATGGTGACGAAGTAAACATCATTATGGTTGGATAAAATTTCATCGATCCAGTATAAGAAGGCGTCTAAGAATTCGGGATTGTTCTTCAGCCAAGCAGCGTGGAAGTAGAGTCCAAGAGGAGCACGGTTCTCTTCATAATGACGATCAAAGTTGTGGTTCAAGAAGTTGTAGAACTGATCACCGGTTAAAATGTTGGAACATGAGTCAACCATGGCACAACCGGGAAGGTATTCGTCATTTGTAGGATCTTCTCTACGATCTAACTCGTTTAGCACCATTTCCCAAACCGCATGAGACCTCGTTGGGCAGCTCTGCAAGTTACCATGGCACTTGTGTGGCATGCGGAAGTACATGGTGTAGGGCCATATTGGGGGGTTGTTCAAGGGAGCGGTGATTGTAGAGTCATAAAGGAAAGCTTCCTCTTCCATCATGGTGAACTGGTTATTACCTCCTACACGCAAATAGGGAGCACGTACACCTACTACACTGTTATCGGAAATGTTGGCGTACTTCTCGGTGATAATTCTCATTCCGCCCATCTCTTTCACCCAGTCATTTACTGTTGCGTTGGACCAGAACTGCTCGTCATCGTTATGCCTGCAAAATACAAGAAGTAAATTAATATAATTATTACTAATGCCAGTGGCAACAGCGCATTGACAATTACTTACGTGATGGAATGGACGGCAATTTCGTGTCCTTTACGGTGCATTTCCTGCACGGCGGAATAGTTGGTGTATTTATGGGATACGAAGTATGTAGCTTTAATATCACAGCCGTTGGGGTTCTTGCGCTTTCCGTTGAATATGTCTTTGTACAGTTCAATGTTGTTGTTGTTTATGGCATCGTCGAAGGTGATGGTGACCATCTGAGGGACGTCTTTAGCTGGAAGATCCCCAGGAATGGTGGTGCCGTCTTCAGAGCAGAAACAGTCGGGAAGATTACATACGGCTGGGTCGCATGGGGGAGCCCTGTTGGGGTCGTTGTCCATATCTGCAAAAGGAATTTTAAAGTACTGAATATTGTTTAATGTTAAAAGGAATTACTTGATGGGATAGTCGGAGTAGTTATATTGGTTTCACATAATTCGATCGTATGTGTAATTATCTGTAACTAGTTTTACCTGAGAGCAAACGAAAGTTCTTCTTGCCTATATGATAAATTAATTAGGAAGATAATAATTTTTGTTTGCTATGCGATAGGCAGTATTTGCATATTGGTTAGCAAAAAGTGAAACGCGTTTAAAGCTGCGGGTCAGAGAAAAATTCAGTAAAGGGTGACAATGTCATAAGAACAAGATGTTTGATAGAGAGGCGAGCTACATTCTTAGGATGGAAAGTGGGCCGTGTTACGGCGCCGCACCCGCTGATGCTGTAGACGTTACACCAAGGACAACGAAAGTTATTTCTTAATATCCACTTTCGCATTAAGTTTAACCTCGCAAGGTCCCTGGGACGGCTAAGATATGTATGCTGCTACTCATTGCCCTGTCATTGTAAACAGAAATAATCGATCTGCATTCCATCTCACGAAAGGGAAAGTAAGGTTTGCTATTGCTTGGTTTGCGGATGCACGAATACCAATATACATCTGATGACATTCTTCAACTAACCCATCACGCATTCTAACAATAAGAGGGCAAGTGCTGACTCCATTAGAATTTGATAGGTATGTGGATAGGCTGATATTAAATACACTACTTACCACATGTGTTCTCATCGGAGCCATCGGTACAGTCTTTCTCTCCATTACAGAAAAGTCCTCGTTCGATGCAGTTTCCGTCACCACAAGCTAAGAAGCCATCTTGGCACAAGGGTTCGTCAGTAAACAAGAGAGGTTTTACTTTACGTTCTTTGTTCTTAAGCTTACAGTTCTTTACAGAATCCTTCCAATCACAAGTTTGTTTGTCAATATCAAAGTATAAACCGGCAGGACATCGAATAGCTTGTAGTCCCTGGAAAAGATGTTACTATTAGTTGTAATCAGTTTACACATATTAAGAATATTATTGAGTATTATCGCTGAGTGAGAAATTATGGATCAGAGATATGTTATGTAACATCACCTCTTTGGTCCCAAAATTTGGCAAGCATTCGAGAACCTATCGTTTACGATAGTTTTCTGTACCTGTCGAGCAATTAAGTAAAAAAATACGCAAATTATACCATGGTTATAACAGTTCTCGAGAGGCTGACACTCGGATCAAAGCGCCGCTAGTGTAAAACGGTATGACGTAACGGAAGGTAAAACATTAAGGACTGTATTCCTTGTCTGAACTTAAGATCATTTTGTTCTATAATGATTTTTTGGCTAAGACGAAGACAGCGGTTATGTCACTCTTACATTTAAACGTATTCTAGTACAAGTCCTTAATTTCCAAGATGCGCAAGGCTTTAAACTTATAGATTAGACACGCATTTAGCTATAAAAGTTGCGCCTCTCTATAATTTCTAACTCAGCGGTTGTATTTCAACCTTTTTTAAATTTAATTGTATTTGATGTAGTTGAATAATATAAGTATAGTTGTACGTATTTATTTACAAATAATAGGAATATATTGTGTTACATGATATATTTGTTACTTACTGAAGATGTACATTGGATGACATCACGGCAGTTATCTCCTTCGCCAGCTACCAGCCTGAACCATTCGCCTGCGTCTTTGTCCTTGCATAGTTCAGCCTCAAAACTGTCTTCCTTCTTTGGTGCCGCATCCTCTGTTTGTTGTGCATACCCTGAGCACATTTAATGTCAAAAATAAAAAGGCACTCCAAATGTGGAAGACTAACTAATTAGCTGAATAGTAAATAGGCTTATATAACAACTAGAGAATATATTAATAGTAGAATTTTCTATTGCGGCTGCAGTCTTATGCAATACAAAATATAACCGTGTATCATTGTAATAATCATAAATTTTATGAAGCGATTAGTTATTGTGAGGAGAAAGTTTCTTTGATTTTGCATTTACATGTTAAAATCTTACGACAAATTTTATGCAATAATTTAAAAAAACTTGACCTTTCCCGTAGATGTTTATTTAGCTGAAGTTGCCATTTTTATTTAAAATAAATGCCGCCGTGCAAGGACGAATGCTAATTGAAATCTTGCAAGTATGTGTAAGATGTGAAATAATTTCATGAACTTCTGCGAAAAAACATAATTAGTTGGCTTGCCTGAATTTATGAAGAGCTTTTATCAATTAATTATATTAATGATGTGGCCATTACCATTCGATCAGGTCACACATGTACCAACTTAAGCGATAGAATGTAGGTCGAAATTGTGACCCAAAATCGAAGAACGAATCAAAACAAATACCAGCCTGCTTTGTAAAATGTGACGTAATTAATAAATTGATTTGGTTATATAACCCACAGATACCCTGAATAAATTTGTTGCAATTTATTTCATATGATTTTATATTCATAGGCATGACCGGCGATAAAGACCGATTACATTCGAATTGCATCCAAGGTCAAAAACTATAAAATTTTGTTAATACGACATGCTAAATAAATTGTGTTAAAGAATTTTTGGGCGTGGGAACTGCATTAATATACATTTGTTGCTGCAATATGGAGGTTCGGAAACAATTGTATAGTATTGCTTCTATATCGCAATACGGATTTATTTCTCATAACATAGCCGCCGTTTGCTACAACAAAGACTTCTGCCTTTTACTTTTTAAGATGTGCCTATTACACGGATGTTGTCTAAGTGAATGTTTCTTAATAAACATTGAGATGGCGAGCCAGGAGAAATACATATTGCAATGATTGAAATAGGAAGCAACTTAGTAATATTGGCTACTTAGAACATACGAGATAAACATATAGAAACGTCTTCTAAAAATTATGTAGAGAAAACTGCAAGGCAATCAACTTTCACAATATCACATGGTTAATCACCTACAGGTATAATTTCTACAATTCAGTACTGATTCTAAATTGATTAACTTGTTTAAACATGTTTTTGACACATTCTAGCAGCTAATTAGATATTTAAGTATTAAAATTTAATTATTTTCTAATAGCTGACATGAAACGATTTTAGTTTCTTATTATAACATACTGCTGTACAGTAGATACGTGGATTTACCATACATGTTTCTTACATGTTACGATAAAATATGAATTTTAATGAAGTTTTATCTCGCAGTTTCTAATTATCCAATGATGCGTTTATTTATAATTGATCATTTATCAGTAACAAATTACCCATGCAACTAGGTAGTGTCATAATTATTATTGAGTAATTTTTCTCTTTTAACAATGCTGAAATTTTGCTGTCCTGCCGGTGTCTCTCAATTAGTACGTAACAAAAAGTTTTCTAATTCTAAAATTCATAATACCTGCTGAATTTCTAATAACAATGTCTATTAAAAAATATTATCTGAAAAGCAGTATTTCGTAAGTAACATTTCAATAAGGGGCAAAAAGTATAATTGAATGCGTTTCTTGGACAAAATGTTAAAGCAATTTACTTTCTCATGTAGGCGAACTAAAAAAGACTGCCGTTAACAAATATTGAATGTTAGAATAATTATGTCAAATAATGGCTGAAAATATGCGTTGAAATTTTGTCCAGTTGCACGGCAATAATATCCTTTCGGTGGCGAGTAAACTTTATTTTAACATTAACACTTCTTGTAAGTCAAGTCCACTTACCGGTTGAGGCACATATCGTAAGTAAGACCAGCGCAGCTGTATAGCGCGCCATCACTGTATAACTAAAGCACAACACCGCTGAACACAATTGACAGGCCCTCCGCTTCCTCGCTTTCTGCTTTTATAGTCGGCCTACATCTACGACCCCCATTGGCCGACGTCACTTCACCTGCAGTCAGAGGAATATTGGCTCTCCAACTCCGGGATACTTGCTTTTCTTCCATGGGGGGCTCAGATTTTTCGTATCACATCTCTGTCTTGCACCAGCCTCCATCTGTACTCGGTCATCAGTCTCTTGCTGAGAGTAAGAGGTTTTTACCAGTGGGTTTCTTTTGCAGCAACGCAAGCATGAACACCATCATCCAGTGACTATGGACTTTACAAATTTTAAACCGTAGGTGTACTTTTATTGTTACTGTGTGCACATAAAAAGTTAATTATTGTTGAGTGAACAGAATTGCCTCAAAATTTGGAGCTAAATATATATAAATTTATAATCTTTGTTTTCCGATTGGGATTTGTTAAATTATAAGAAGCTGATAATAATATATTTTACGATGCGATAAGGTCATATTATTAAAAAATATATTTAAAATGTCATGGCAAGAAAGATATTAAAAATTTTTCATAAAGATTTAAGGAATCATGTAGTTACGATAGACATACCTGGGGAGACAGACAATTCATGTTCGTTAAGTGATTTCACAAACATTATTAGTCTGAGTATTGTTATTGATTGTGTTCGTAGAAAATGGCCTTCATAATACAAATAAATATAGTTACTTAATTTATTTGTTAAATATAAAATATTTGAGACTAGAAGAAAATACCAAAAATTCCAAACTTGAAATCCTTTAATAATTAGATAATTACATTTTTGGAGGACGGACCACTAACTTATCTCAACTCACCGAATGACCACATTCTATAAATCTTAGGCTGTAGTAAGATGGTTTTGTCATGGCCCTTTTTAAAAGGTTGAGAAAATATAGGGGTAAAATTTTAAATTTTATTTATTTTTTACTTTTGTTTTACAGTGTAATTGCATTTATAAGACCAATCTGAAATAATTCCTCATTAGTTACTTAATTCTGTTCAGGAAATGTTGAGATTAAATTCTTTGTATACATTAAATTCATGATTTCCTCATTCCCCTCTCATTTTGCACAATCACAATACATCCTCTGTATATGGAAAAGTAAAGATACTTTTATTTTAAATATTCATTGTGTAAAGTGTAGACGATGAAAATTGAAACCGTATGAAAACAAGAGCCGGCAAAAACAGTGGGAACCTCTTTTTTGTACATGGGCGGAGGTATAAATGTTTGTTATTAGGAAAGTATTTTAGGAACCTTTTTATGAAAACCCTATTCATTTTTTGTTGATCAGATACCTATTATTGGTTCATTTAGCCAATAACATATTTTTGAGACATTTTTTTGTAGGTATAAAGTGTTGTTTTAGATATGGTTTTTTAGATATAAAGTGTAGAGGAAAGTAGCCCAATTTTGGATACTAAAGTTAAAGGAAACGCAATACCAGTCCAAACATATTTATTTGAAACCTAAAATGGCATAAAATATAAAAACTTAAACAATTTTTAGAAATTTGAAAAGGGTTTCCTAATTTTGAATAGGGTATCCAAAATTAGGAGCCTATCTATGTATCTATGTTATCTATGAATTTCCTTTCTATGCAAAAGTCACACAAATATTTTTTATGCTTTTCACTGCCGGCACAATCTTCATGCGCCCGTCTATAGCACTTTGAACACTGTACTCATAATTCTCCGCTGAAATCGTCTGAAAAATTTCCGGAGCAAAATATACATATTGCATCACCAATTTCGTCATCCTCACATACATCCTCATATACAGGATCCTCAATTGAATCAGCAGAGTCACTTTCGTCCTTCCTTTTTCTTTTCTTAATCTTCCTTTTTATAAGTGTCTTCTGTTTGAAAATCTAATTTTAATTTTGGATTAAGATTTTTTCCATTTTGAAGGGATTTCTTTCTCTCTTGTTCTTTTACACTTGCCTCTAACGCACCTTTATACGGTGTGCTCGTTATCACCGATGCAGAACCACTTTTACGTCCTCTACTGCAGGACAGCAATGGCAAGAAATCTTGTATTTTCACCACATTAGGCGGAATATCTCGTCCTGATTCGGATGGCGGAGTTCTTTCGCTCCGTCTCTCTATCAAGAAATCTCTCTCTGAAAATAAGTTTAGATTAAATGGAAAGGGACCCGCTTTCCGAAAACCCGTTAGCTGATATATCTGCTGTTGCATATTTCTGATAGGTCGGGCAGAATAATTTGCAAGTTTAGATTTAATTTATTTTGCAAGTTTAGAACGGGCTTATATTCCGACCAGGGTTATCTTTCAACCAATTCTGGATTTCTTGGGAATAATAAGTTTTTAGCGGGTACATAAAAGATAAATCGAGTTGCTGGATTTTATGTGACGTGTGGGGCGGAATATATACAACACAAACAGAATTTGTTTTGGCTAAATCTATTACGTCCAGGTTTCGGATATGGCTGTATGGCTGTAGTGGCCGTCTAGCATTAGTAAAATTGGGTCCTCCTTCGAAGGCTTCACATGGTTTATAAAATGCTGTAGCCATCTTATAAATATATACCCTTGTATATATTTAAACCAATAACAACTCGGCTTTCAGGTTTTTGCGCGGGATATCAAATAAAGGGGGCACAAATCCTCCCACGGCATTCATACGTGTTACCACTTCCCCTTTCTGCCTCTGACAACAAGAACTTGTTGTTTATCTTTTAGTGTAATAACTCGGGCACACTTAGTCTGAACCGTGGGGATGCCGGTTTCGTCGACGTTGTAGATTCTTCCTTTCTTCTAAATTTTTGCAATACTAGGCGATTTAAAATTTGGTAGGTACTTACATTTTTATGATGATTTTTCGGTACTACAAAATAAAACTCTGTACTTGACATAAACAGTAAATATTTTGTAGCCACCTAACGGCGAGTAGTTAAACTAAAACTTTAACAAAGTGGAATAATATTAACGGTTACTTTCATACTGTGGACTAAATTACAGAAAACTTACGCTGGTTTTAGAGAAAAGAAGATATCCAAAATTAGGCAACTACCTACCCAAAATTGGGATACTTTCCTCTAAATATTAATATTTAAATTTATTAATTTTAGTTTTAATAAGGTTAACAAAATGCCTAGTTGCTGCGTTAGCATGTTAGGAAGTGTAAAAGTAATGGCGTTAAAGTGAGATTACTTCGATTGCCAACAGGTAAACATTCAGAGTTATAAACTTATCTTAAACAACATTTTTTGTAGGCATGTGGAATGTAGAACGACGGGAGTTACGGATGAATCTTATCGGCAGATTAGATTTAAATGATTTCTCTAGGACGTGTGAGGTAAATCCGTTTTCGAACTTTTCATTATTCGCTCAATTTACACATTTCAATTTTAGCTTCATTTTTCCAAAAGCCAGTTCGAATTAAGCAAAAGTGGCGGCAATTGTTACGGTTTAATGCTGTAAATGACAACTCTTTATTAAAATGTTATCTTTTTAAAAAGCTTTCCTAGATTTATTTATCTTTATACATTTGCCTTCTACCTATCACTTTTACAATTGCTGTAATTTCTCTTTCTACAATTTTCACATTCTAACCCTCTAGTTACCTTAACCGAACAAGGAAAAACCGGCCCTGAAAGAAGCATATGTCGCACTAATGAAAAATGTAACATACGCGCCGCGTAGCGGAGAGAATTAGAAACTATTAAAAGAAAACGAAAGATTGGTTCAAGACGAAAAAGAAAGGTGATATAATTTCCGTCAAAATGATGATCGAAAAAAGTATTTTTGATAAAAATTGATAAAAGTATAATACAGTCGTGCAAAGTCACCTACTTTTTTACGATTTCGACTATCGCAAGGCATTTGACACAACACGATATAATAATACGCGTTAATAATTAATTTGCTCCGATTCCTTGCAGTGCCACATCCAACTATTCATTGGAGAATGAATAACTAGTCATTTTCAATGTCGTCGTCAGGTAACATATCTTCTGCAGCTGATTTGCAACCATGGAGTATAAGCTTCAGTAAATTGCTAGGGACTGAATGAAAACGTGTCAAAATTGGTTCCAAAGTGACACGGCTCTAAATTATTACTAATACATAGCTCTGGACTTGGAGGTATATGCAGTACGAGTGATTGGCAGTTGCTGTACTTATAGAAGGCAAAACTGCCAAGTTAAATGTGGAATGTAATTGCTGTTTACTGATCAAACGAGTGTAGGAAAGTTATATATACGAGCGTCTAGGTCGTGGTTGCTCCATAAAAAAACAGTTATACATTTTTCGCCTGAAGCTGTCATCTTGAGATAGAGCATCCTTCGTAAATAATGCCACAATCTGTTACATATTCGGGTTTTGTTAGAAAAGTGTTTTACACTTTTTTCACGACAGTAAAGGATTTGTATACAAATATCTGAAAATTAACCGAATTTTTCAATATGGAGGCCCAAGGTTCTGCTTTTGGGGACCTTTAGGATTACTTAGTATGGTAAGTGGAATATCTCCACCAAATTCCTTTTTTCTGCGCTAATACTTGTTGTAACGGGTTTTAAATTAGTAATCTAATTAAAATTGTCATTATTTCACATAATTGGTGCGTGCACAAAAAAATAATATACATTAAAAGTAGTGAGGAAAGAAGCTTTTGACCTAATAATAGTAATATTAGAACTTTGCCTGAAAAAAGTCAATCCGAACCACCACAGCATCCGTAGAAAGTGCTTGCTTGATTTGAATCAGATAAACGCGTTGTCATTTGTTTGACGTCACATGCTTGCTAGGTCTGCAAGCGCGATAGAGCAACCGTACTCCGTACTGTACAGCGTTAGGTTTATTCCGTGACGTTCTCGTTAGAACGAAGTCTGCATATTATTCACATTAGTATCTAGTAGTGTCTTTATTATTTAGAACGTCAATTATAGTTTGCTTATTGCTTGTTATCAAATATGACGGAGGGTTTCCAGAAAGGAGATTCACATAATTAGCCCAACGTAGACGTGATTATGGTATCCGATTTTCAAATACCGACTGCAACCAGCCCCAATCCAGTGGTGTGAAAGCTAGTCGGCATAATACCTATCGGCAATAACAATAACTATCGGCACAAATAACCGGCCCATTCTAGCTCATAATAGTTATTAACCTTACTATAACATCCAGTCTGACGCATAGAGCTGGCATGTGATGTCATCCGCCTAGTCTCGCTCGCGGGAGCATTTTCCTAGCCTCGCTGCGTTGGGGTAATTGCTATTACGAATAACGCAGAAAGTAAATAATTATTATTTTTTTTACTTTATATAGGTTTATAATATCTACAGATCTATCATTTTCAGTTGAAAGCAAAATTTTATGGACAGATCTATTATAATAATATACCTCCAAATAAGATAATGTAAATGAATTTAAACATCATTGTCATACACATGGCAGGTGGGATATGTACACCCCACCTATTTACACTTCAGTTTTCAGACGTAAGTACTAGAAAGTAAATATTTGGCAGCAGCAATTACATTCAAATGAAACTCTCAGATCAGTACTGAACTAACAAAAACAAGCCAAATAATAGCAAAATCTGTGAGATCGGGTTATCGCTTTACTCAGGGTTGTGTTCATGAACGAGCTTTCATAGATTGTAGGTTTAACGTTAGTCGTAACTTACAATAGCTTCCGTAGAAAAACATGTAGCTAAATTAAATCTAACACAAATTTTGCGGTGCATCTGACAATAAAGCCCAGCATTTGTGTTAGCCTTAGAAATTTCAAGATCAATGGAAAATAGAACATTAAAATTAAGATTACTCATAAAGTTCATAGCAATTAAGACAATATAGTCCATTTATTTTAGACTAACAAAAGACGTACAGAAGAAAAAGAAACATAATCTTTTGACGTTTAAGAAACAAGAGACTTAGCGTAGGTGGGCGCTCCACCACCAAAACTCAACCGTAATGCACCTTGCCGTGGTTTCTGCCATTTTGCTGCGAAACGGTGGGGCTCCCCTTTGGAAATCTTAAACGTCACACCCTGATGCATATAATTCTCGAGTGGCAAAAAATTATATTTTTTTCTCCTACCTATATCTACTAGAAAGAATGGGCTAATTAGTGACATTGTAAAGAAAATATTTTTTTGGAAACGTTTATGTGTATGGATAGGCAGGAACATACAATATAATATAAATAGAATATACAAAAAAAATGGAGAAGTCTTGTATCGCAATTCTTCTAAAATTTCGTTTTGTACACCCTACTAATATTTGACACATTGTATATATTCAAATAGAGGTACATTTACAGTAAAAAAAAACTGTCCTACTATTTTCTGTCCACCACAGTACCATTGTTTTCAATAGATTTGGTTTGTAAATTAAATCCGCATCTGATTTAGTAAGTTATAGCTTATTCTTTTGTACATACCTTTGTTGCCTTAACTGATTTTGTTAAAGTTTAATACATTCTGTTCCGTTGTTAAATGAGATAATCTCTTTAGTCAATTAGGTGAATATCTATAATTAATACCTCGGAAATATTAGTGATCAAAGATGGTGTAAACATAAAGTTTTTACTCAAATTACCTGGATCGGACGCAATGAGATAGTAGGTAAGTAGTGATACATTTAGAGCTTTATAAGACACCCACGATATTTGAGGCAGCAAATTGAAGTATTTTCAATCTCGACTAAGCTGATAAACTCATGCAGTTACACAATTATCGGTATATCTAATAAGCGATTATTTTCACTGTTGGTATTATCATAAATATTCTTATTTAGTTTCTTGTATTAAATAAAAAATCGATTGCATACTACATTTAAGCAAATTGATAGTCTCGGCTCCCACTATAGAATTGTATAGTCAGCACCGCTTTCTGTACCAATTTTCACTTTGCATTAAGTATCAAAAAATGTGTAGGTTTTTGCATACATACCCTTGAAAAGCGTGAATATAATTTGGTACAATTCAAGAGAACTTGACCTAGAAGAGTTGCTATAGTTATGAGCGTTCGAGAAAGGTAATTACTAGAATATCTCGGCAAAAAGTCAAACAAACAAATAAGTACACAATTCCCGCATTTTAACAGAATTTGAAACAGTGATATATAAAACTGTTTCAAGGTGCGATAAAGATAATGTTGCACCACATAATTTCTCTTAAAAGTACGGAACTAGATGATACATTTATCGTACAGGTGTTTATTTTGTATAGCCCAGCATCTGCTATTGATTGATTTCTCAATGATCTGATTTCTCGTGATTCCAGTTAATCATTTTTCTCTGAAATCCGGCATGAATTTGGGGAAGGGCAAACGTTGTTACTAATCTGCTGTCAGTCTTAAAAAACGTATTACTTGTATAAGGTTATGTATGTTGAGTCTTGACTCATTCAGTGTTCTGAAAAATTGAAATATTACTAATAATATATTGCATAAGACATTGTAAGTAAGTACGTAATTTGTATTCCTACTGAAACAAATTGATATTAAATAAAACGTAAAACTAGTAAGTAGGTACGTATTTGGAAATTTTACTACTATGAATTTAAGTAAATACGGCTGTTAAATAACCAATTAATGTAATTTAATATTCACTTCAATTAAGAAAATTTTATTTTATATGAGAGTTGAAGATAAGCTTATTCGTTGGCTTAGTGCAAGAGTTTGCTAACCATCTTTAACAAATTGCCTGATTTCATTTACTTGCATCATTATATTTAACTCGAGAAGAGTTTTTAAAGAGGCGAATATGATATTAGCCTGTTTGAAAAAACTGTTATTTGTTAATAATCGATTAACTTTTCAAGATGACACAATATAGGTTCGCCACTTTGAGAGCTTGTTCAGTGTTCCCGCTTCTATCAAATAACGACATAAGCCCAAAACCGCATTTTTTCATATTTGCCACTTCGTGAATTTGCCGACGACACATGCACATTCTGTTAAAAAGAATGATGAATGAGAAGAAAATAATGCTTTGTTAGAAAATAGCCTACTGATATTAGACAATACAGTCAACTAAAAACTTTAATTACTACTGCCACTGATTTTATTGGAATATTTGAGTATATTGTCTATATTATGCAGATGCAATAACAAGAAAGTGTTAATTAATACATTCAACAAGTGTTAGGTTAATACATTCTAACCACCATTGAGTGTAGGAATGAGGGAAACCTGGAAAACCTCATTTGTTATATCTTAAAAACTGTAATTGAAAAAGTTAATAACAAAATTCAGTTGCGTTTGCGGACTATACAGAAAATGTATTTCAATACGTTTTTAGGAATACAGGCCATTTTGTTTTTTTGCCATAGTATCAATAAAATGCAAGTTGACTTTCGGAATAAATTACTTGAGAATCGCCCTCATCTGTCACATGATTAAAGTGTACCAATAACAAAGACGCATTCTCTTATTGAAAACCAATTAAAATCTCGATTTCATGCATATTTTCCGTGTCTAGGGTTTCTGCCTTAGCAACGGGCGATATTAGATAATTTCCCTAGGGAAATATTGGATTGCCTTAACTACTAGATTGATGAAGTTGTAGACGATATAGCAGCAATTTTTTTAACACAGAATCGGTTAAAAAATAATGATTAATAACTATGTAGTATACCTCCTTTTATCAGACAGCTTCAAAATTTCGTAATGGGAGAGTCTCAAATCGCAAACTCATTTTAACACTCTACTTTATTACAGAAAGAAAAGTGAAAATTAAAGTCGTGGCAATTTTGCTATTTTTAATATGGATTCGAGCGATTCCCTTGCCAAATCTTGCACATCTTCAGAAAAAGGCTTTTCGTGCTCTCTTATACGCGTGTTTGTTGACAGAAAACTACTGTTGCTGTTGAGAACTACTGAAAGTAGTTTTCGTGGCAAGAAACACTTCTTGTATGATAGCGCAAAAAATTAGCTAATATATCACGGTACCTAGTTATATTATATATGATAATTTTACGGATAAATCAGGAAACATATGGAATTTAAATGAAACAGGCCTGCAATTTTATAATTAACTTGGATGTTACTGCAAAACAATTACGTTTAAAAAATATTACGTCTGTGTTTGTGAATCAAAAATCCGGTTAAACAACTGGTTGAAAGCCTATTTTAATACTAGAATACCAAGTGGAAAGGTACATTTAATTTTAGATGGCCGTTAAACTCAGTGCAGCCCCGTGGAAATATTGGAAAAAATTTAATTCTTCGGGTTCTTGACAACCCATTTAGAAAAAGGTTAACTACTTTAAAGTATATCAACACATAGACAAAGATAAATTTTACCAGAAAAATCAACGGAATGGCATTCGATAAAACATTATCAGAAATCATATACTCTGGAGAAAGGATTATCATCATTTAAGGCGAATGGTAAATATCCGTTAAATCGAAACGCCATTTAAGACTGTGCTTTTTGAATGACGAAAAACCAAAACAAAATCTGCCTACACTATAAATGTAGAAGGTACAGACAAAAACAAGGAATCAGAACATGGTTGTTTCTAAGCAATTAATTGAATCCTTGAAAAATATCAGGCTAAGTAAGATTAATCCAATTCCGAGTACATCATCAGGTCATCTGAAAATGTGGGAAACAAGTTGCTGCAAATCCTTTGTTGATGCAAGAAAAAGCTTCGAAGCAAATAAATATAAATTGGAGGAATTTTAAGCAGCAAAATGTGATAAAATGTAACCTAAGCGCACGCCAACATGCTAACCTAAGAAGGCTCTCGAGGATTCATCCTCGGCTGAATATTTTTCTGATTTTTCTGCCTAAGAGTTTGATGAGAGTCCCCAGAAGACGTGAAAGCAAAGAAAGCTGAATGTGTGAGGTGTCGGGAGCAATGGAACTCCACATTTAATAAAGATGACTAAGACGTCTTATTGGAGACATAACACATTTCACACAATTAGTGTCAAATGTGCTTACTGGCTATACAAATGATATTTAAAATTGTTAAAATTCTCAGAAGTGGGATTACCTTAGCAAAGGTTCTAATAAAAATAAATCATTTGGCGAGATGACATGAATTTAATCTAAACCCTTATTGTGATGATCGTTGGAGAATTGGACATGTGAGGTAAAAATGTACCGAATACGTTAACGGGTCCAATTTAGGGTGCACATTAACTCCCTAAATTCATCTGGCGGTATCAGAGTACAAAAGTCAATAATCGTATTGACAATATCTATCTGTAATTCAGTTAGTATACGTGGAATGGACGCGATTCCGGCACGCGGGGTGACACGCGATACGCAGTTCAGATACTCGATTCCGATACGCGGATAGCAAATAAAAAATTATAAACTCGACGTTTTTTCAGTTTCTCCCCCATGGGAGAGTATTTTTTTCCTTAAGAATGATGCTATCCGGGTGATGCACATGAGGGATAATTTGTACTTTCTGTTTTGCAAAAATAAATCACAAATTTTCTATTGTTTTACTTTGATTTTTTTTTAAGTTGAATATATTTACAATTTTAAACAGTTTTTTTTTGTTTGGTATATCGTATTAAATTAAAAATGTATTGATGTTTTTTGTAAATTCAGCCATGTCTCTCCGACCTATATCAATTATATTTGTTAACCTCAAATAAACACTGGCATTAATGAAATAGATCATAACAAAATTCCTGAGAGACGAAATTTCAGGTATTTTTGTTATTAGGTATATTCTAAAACGTTATTTACCCCTCTCTCTCACATTATATTTATGAAATAATTTTCAATTGGTTGTGTCAGTTTTCGACGAAATGATCCACCATTTCGTCGAAAACTGACACAACCAATTGAAAATTATTTCATAAATATAATGTGAGAGAGAGGGGTAAATAACGTTTTAGAATATACCTAATAACAAAAATCTTAATCTTATATCGATTATAAATTATTTAGTGTTCATATAAAACAAATGAATGTGCGAATAAAACATCTACTGCCGTTATAAGAAAAGGAAATTGATATTACTGTCTGGTAGATATCGTTACTATCCCAAGGCGCTCCATGGGGAATAACTTCCTTCTGAAAAATCTCATTGTCTGCACGACTCCTAGTCTGCACGACGATGTTACAGTTTATAAATATGTAACTACCATTTCAATGCCATAATTTGCAGGCAAACGTTAATATATTACACAAATATCTACTGTATTTCGAACATACTTATTTTAATCAGGTTTATAAATAAATAAATTTTCCATGAATGTTTCAATCTCAAAATTAGAGCACTGTGACGCATAAAATTGGGGGTCTCAGTGTATAATACGTATACCTACAGCATAGATAAGAAACTTGAATACCATGTATATATGTATCAACGGGGACAGTGGTCGAGGGGTTTGGCGCACTAGCTCTGCGGCTCGATAATCTAGCAGCAGATGGTCTAATTCCCCACTGATGAGAAAAAAATTTCAATAATCTATCCCCAAAATCATCTAATACCTAAGGTTCTCCAAGTTTCCATCATTCCAAAACTGAATGATGGTTAAAATGTATGAGCCCCTGGCGATCCTGGGCGCACATGCGGCCCGCTCTCTGACAAAAGAATCTGATCTTTGGGCTAAAAATTGTGATTAGAATGAGGGGTAATATAAAAATTATTATTAATAATTAATAAATTAATTATTAATAAATAAATCGTTATTATTATTGTATAAGAATAATAAATAAATAAAGTAATAAATAGTAAAATAAAAACAATAAAGTCAACTAATATTATATACCTATCTTATTTGAACATATTATGACACCTATATTAAGCGAGATTGGTTTGGATTTC
>CAXKVY010005288.1:0-17715 GCA_964058915.1 Tetropium fuscum | reverse complement strand
GTGAATACTTCTTTACCGATTCGTTGAGAGAGTGAGAGAGGGGAGGGAGAGAGAGAGAGGTACTGTACATATTGGCTTTATAGTAACTGAAGTGTGACACATATGTTCGTGATTCTAAATGGTGTAGATTTCTCGAGAATATAGCATCAATCGTTGTTCCTGATTTAGTTGTGGCAATGTTCCGGTCGTTATTCATATCTAAACCGAATTTCTCACGAAGAAAGTGAAGGAGTGGCAAGGACGCATCCTCCGCAAAAAGATCATCATCCATTTAGATCAGATTCGAAAGCCCAATCCAGATATATCCAGCAGGATATGCATAAGTAATATTGTATTCTGGTTAATTTCAATTCTGTCACAATCGTTTATAAATTATATCAAAATTGTTTTCCACTTTGGAAGACTTGTGGGGGATCGTTGCCCAACTCAAAGCTGCATTCGATATCTCTGTTCCTCTCTCTTCTTCATATCTGTCATATGTTTTATCTCACTTGCGAGATAAAAATGTTATAAAATGTGTCGTGACGCGACCTTGAAAAATCACTCTCATGCGGCTAAGGGAGTATTCAATTCAATAATAGATAAATAAGTACAATAAAGAATAGTATAATAGAGAAAATGACAATAGTAAAGAAGTTAGCAATAGGCACACTTCATTTGAAAGATCCGAAGGATATAATATATTATAATGCCTTGACAAAATATGTAGTGTTCTGATTTCAAAAACAGTTTCCAATATTTGCACGATTATTACCGTGATGCCAATTTTTAACTTACAGCAATTTTAACTCTCTGAAATATGAATGCCAGTACTAAAACGGTTTCTAAACTTTGGAAAATTTTTGGAACATATTAAAACCAAAATTGAAAATACAAATGAACGGCAACTATTTAAAATATAAATATCCTATGATTATTTACCAATTTCATTATTCCAAACTCCAACATTGTTCTCTCTCCAGTATATGAGAAACCCAATATTATTAACCAATGGAACATGTAAATACAAAATGTAAACTTGCTCAGAAATTCTGCTGGTTTCCATTCGCATATTCGCTTAATAATACCTAAAAAATAAAAAAAGTACAATTTGTTCTTTTAACGTGGTCTACGTTAATATTCGGTTTAATGCGTACTACGAAAAAGTTTTAGAATTTGAATTTCGAACAACTGGTTTAATTGACAATACTTTGTTAATTGCAGATATTTATTAACGCATGCAGGGTGTCCCGTAATAACGTGAAAAAAATTTAACTGTAGGTCCCTGTTGAAAATTAAGATGGGTTCCTCGAATATATTTTTTCAAAATAACCCTTTCCCGTCCAGCTACACCCCTTGAAGGGATGTATAAAAAAAGATTTATCACATCTCGAAAATTTGGCACATTTCAAAA
This sequence comes from Tetropium fuscum, assembly GCA_964058915.1. Classification (NCBI taxonomy): domain Eukaryota; kingdom Metazoa; phylum Arthropoda; class Insecta; order Coleoptera; family Cerambycidae; genus Tetropium; species Tetropium fuscum. Next base: position 16,322 of record CAXKVY010005288.1, on the reverse strand, counting down.
GGCATCTAACGAAATCATTTCATCCACCTAGCATTGCACCCATTTGTGTACATAAATGGGTGCAATGAACTACCTTTCTTGAAATTTGTAACTATATTTGTCGGCTATTTTATTCAATTAAAAATAACTAAACATTATGCTGCAATTAGAAACTATTTTTTCTTAAATAAATTTCGTAAAATCGTCTATTTTTGAGAAAAATATTAAATTACATCTGCTCAAGTGACCAATCAAAGTGATGAACACGATTATATTAGTGCAAAATAGTAAAAGTCTGTTGTCGCATTATAATTTGATAATATTACGTTGTTTTTTACCTTTGAAATAATAAGATGATCATTCCTTACTACTTAATACTTAATACGATAGTGCTTTCGTTTAATATGCAAACTAATGGAATGCGGTGCATAGTGGTGTGCGCAATTATCCTAATGTCTTTCTTTTATTTTAAATTGTTATTGGCTAAATTGAGCACTAAGTTGTACACGCAGCAAATGTTTTTCAATATATTTTAAATACATTCAAAACTAAATCATTTTTTTGATTAAAGTTTTGCACATATATGAATATGACATTATAAGACATCTTTTGAAGTCACTTCACCTTGGTCGCGCATGATGATACGCCACTGAGCAGTAAAGCCTGCACTAAAGCCATAAATCGCCGGCTTGTTCAGGCTTCTAAGTGAGCGAGAAGGGAAATGGGATTTATATGAGTTGAAGAGGGATAGCGACCGATACGGTAAGCCGCGAACTGCAGATCCTAGTTCTATTCACCAGAAATTGTAGCGGTATACAATTTTACACTAAATATCCTTATTCCTTATTCACAGTTTTCTAACTGGGTTTTAAAATTAATAGATTTAGTAATGAGGAATATGCAGACATACATTTAATTTATGGTGAATCTAAAGGAAATGCTTCAGCGGCAAAAGAACGATATCGTCGCAAGTTCCCTACTCGTAATTTGTCACATGTTCGTACTTTTTCTAATATTCACTTGAGGTTAAGAGAAAGGGGCAATGGATGCAATCAAATATTACATTATTTTGGTGGACATCCCGAATGTAGTATTTATTATACAGGCTCTTCAATTCCACATAACAAGAACATCAGTATGGAGGATTTTGAAAACGCAAGGACTTTACCGGTATCATTTCAGATAATACAAGAGCTGCTCACACGTTACTTTCCAGTAAGACTAGATTTTCATAGACTTCTACTTAGGAAGCCGTTGCCGACGCCCATTTAAAGGGGTGTAGCTGGACAGGAAAGGATTATTTTGAAAAAAATTATACGAAGAACCCGTCTTAATTTTCGACAGGGAACTTACAGTTGAATTTTATGCACGTTATTAGGTGACACCCTATATAGAATCAAGGATTTTAAAGAGAGAGGCATATAACTTTTGAAAATTATTATACATACTATCAAAGACTCGAAGCCCTAGCTCAAGTTGTAGCAAAAAATGTCTCGACGGGGAGTGTATTTAAAAAAATGTAATTTAAGTGTGATGATTAGTAGTAGAACAAAGTTATCAAAGATATAATTAATATATTGCCGTCATACCTCCTATGTTGTGAGACATTCCCAGAATACCAATTCCGATTCCTAAGGCATAGAGGGGTTTTACTAAAGGTCCCAAAACCGCCGCAGTAATTCCCTGATATTCCTTGTATGACATTAGTACAGCCCCAAATGGTAGACCGAGAAATAATAACACCCACACTGAGGTTAACACCTGCAAAGAAATTAAATACGTTCCTCTATATACCTAAATATTTTATCTGATATTACCTACTATATATTAGCTACTATAAATCAAAATCAGCGCCCTTCATATATATCGTAGGTAATTTATATAGTAGATAATATCATTACCTGCTATATATACTAATATATAGAGGGCGCTGATTTTGGATTTTTTTCTGTTTCTTTCCTCATAACCATTGAACCACGTATCCAATTTAGGTCAAAATTGGAACAGAAATACTATTTATGTTCTCATATAAGCTTCTGTTGAATCCCCTACACATCTTAGAGGGGCATTTTTAGATGATGTCCCCTTACTTTTTTTAAAATGTTTACAAAAAACTTAATTTTCATGAAACAAGAGCACATGTGTATCAAGTATTTCATTTTGTAATATCTCTGTCACTCGTGCTTTGTCGATATATTGCTTCGTTTTTGAGATATTTAATAAAATTCGTGGCAGTGTAGCTCGCAAAGTAACGCATTTTTTGTATTAATTACTAAAATTAGTCTCATTGTACCATTTTTATTCAGAAGAAATATCAAGAAACATAAGCATTAATATTTAACAAACAATTTCAAAAAATACCGAAAGGATAGCAAATATACAAAAATTTAACAAAACGGCAAATGACAAATCATAAACGTTAAATGATTAATGAATGTTTTTTTTAAATACAGCATCCCTATTCCGAAAAGCGACGATGTACAGTCGCCATCTCCCAAAAGTGCACGACTTTCTGTTGCCACAGTAATTTTTCTCATTTTTCGTTAATGTAAATCGGGTTTTGTTCTAAAATTGTTCAGTGACGTGCAATAAGAAAATTGATAATTTGTTTATTGGGCAAAAGTTTGGAAAAGAAAAATATTTAAAAAAATAGCTATAATATTTTATAGCAGAACCGTTAGCTGCTAAGATACTTTCCAATCGCCTTGGCATCGACATAATTAATAACCTCATATCGTAACTATCCACAAGTTCTTCCCAAGCATCTTCACCTACTTCCCAAAGCTAATTAGCGTTTTGAGGTCTGAAACGTTGTTTATAAATATGTTTAGTTTCGTAACCCCAAAAGTTTTCGATAGGAGTCAAGTCTGGACTTTTGCGGGCCAAGGTAAAAGATTAATATCATTGTGACCCATCCAATCTCTTACTATTCATGCGGTATGAACTGGGCAATTATCCTATTAACAAAAATTGTAAATAAGTCCTAAAAGATGTATCATTAAAAAATTGTTCACCCGCTGAAAGATAAAATTCCCAGGAAAAAGTTGCGTTACTGATGGTAACATCACATTTTCTAAAATATTTAAGTAATTTAGTGCTAATTAAAATCTGTTATCAATTTTCCAACAAATTCCGGGCCTTTGAACACTTATCCATGCCCAAACGTTTATTGAAAAGCGCCCACTGATATTGATGGACCTCGTATAATTTTCCCGGAACCTAGTATTTACGGATCTATAAACACGGAGCCGTCTACTGTGACAACATTAAAATGTTTTTTCATCAGAAAAAACCACATTATTCCAAAATTCAATGTTATTATCTATCAAGTTATTTGCAACCATCCTTCTTTGCTTGTCACGAATTTTATTAAATATCTCAAAAACGGAGCAAAATGTCGATATAGCGCAAGTGACAGAAAAGTTGCTTCTGTGTTTTTGGTTTGAAAACCAACTACATCTTTCTCGAAATAAGTAGCCGAAATATATACTCATTTTTCCCCACCAAGTTCGATACAAATTTATCTTGAATTAATTTCGCATAAGAACAATTTTACTATATTTCATATGATCTTTAATAGCGCGCGCCAATATTCTTGGCTAAAGATGTGACCTCGATAGGTCACCAGCTATAAATCTCCACTCTATACCAGAAACATCGTACAATATCATGTTCACCTCTATAATAGAATCCTGTTAATGTAAATTTAGTAGGTATTAAAATACGACGCCACTCTCTGAATGATAGTAACCGTCCATCGAATGTGCTATAACTGCATATAGCAGTAAAATCTTCAAGCCACATATTTGGTACCGATGAGAATGAATATAAGACGATATACGCATTATATGTGCTCTTTTTAAAAGATAATGACAACAAACTCGCCTGCCTATTTAATATTAATATTATTATTATATTATTTCTTTCAAAACTTGAATCTACCAATACAGGGGGCACGAAATTGAAAATTCACTAAGAATTGGTATGTGAATATTTGAAAGTTCTATTTCTATGTGCCAATATAGTAACGGATAAGCCATTTAAAGCTCTTTCTATTGAATGCTTGACAATATCGTAAAAGTCTAGTTGTATGAAACATATTCAACAAAAGGATTCTTTAAAACGGGATCATATGCTGACCATAGTCAAATATTACCGGGACTTTTGTATCTAAGTTTTTTTTGTTACTTTAATAGTTTTCGGGGACATGTGGGGACATCTTATTTGGAATACGCTGTACATCCTAAAGCATATTTTTTTCTTAAAACTGTAGTGGTAGTTATAAACTTGATTCGTTGCTTATGTGGCAAATTGTTTATTATTATTTCATATAAGTGGTTCATACGCCCCGATAAGTAATAGTTTCTTCCTGGCATAAAGGCGGATCAGCCAAATAGATAATATTTTTTATTTTAAAAGAATTATCATAAACCATATATTTTTTAATAAATTTTACCGCCATTATTTGTATTTTTTTAAAACCATTCGTTCCTCAACAGTTTTTCGTCTCTCCTGCAAAATTTTGCTTTTGGGGCATACGCCCCTATGGCGTGAGAACCTCGACCTACACCCATCCGTTTAATGGATGAAAAGTATTTTATATATATTCTAATATGTTGTAAAATATATCGCGAGTTGGTTGGCTAAAAAATTCCTGGCGAGACTATGATTAATTCAAAATTCAAAAATTCCGAGCGTTATTTTGGATTATTATTAGCATTATTATTATTCACTAGTATATATTGCTATCCCTCTCAATTGCACGTACAAATAGTATGCGCACTCTCTTTCATCCGATGGACGAGCAGCGCGAAGCTACAATGCTGCGTCCTCTTCTATCACAACGAATAGTTTTCTGGGACATCTTTGTCGTACATTTTCAATCGCACCAATATTTCACTTATTAAAGCTCGTCAACCGGAATTCAAACCAGACAACCCTCTATGATCGTGTTGGCAATGAAATTACCATTATTTTCATACACGATTTATTTATTAAACAGATGAGCATAAATTACTAGTATCGACTTACCTGTTTATACCTGCCAACCCAATAGTTACGCCAGGAAAAAATAGGCAACCTAACGTTTCCATATTCTATAGGCTTCATACTTTCGATTAGTATAACATTTGTTTCTTTATCAAATGAGTCATAACTATTTTAAAAATGTTAAATTTTTTTTTTATTTTTAATTAATTATAGTCTTCTCAGGAATTTTTTAGCTAACCCACTTGCAATATATTTTATAACATAGCGTAACGAGCGCTAGCGAGTTCCGCAAAAGGATGGTAGTTACACAAAATAATGTTTCCCAACGTGTTTCATACAAGATTTTTTCTAATTTCTAATTTAACCAATTTTATATTTTTTGAGAAGAAAACTGAATTTTGTCACTTTCATACTTGTCAGGTCTAAATAACCTACTATGAAATGAAATTTTCAAAACCAGTTGCGTAATATTTTACTTTCCGTGACTGGTTGTGAAAAGTAAGACGTTTCCTAACGTCAAAGGATTTTGAAAAGTGTCACTTTGCATGGCAAAATTAGAAAAAATACTTTCCATCTATTAAACGGATGGGTGAAGGTCGTCCTTAATTCGTATCCTCTATTTATGAAATCTTCTACTATTTATGAATCATTTAACATTTCACATTATATATTATGAAATAATATTTGTGCAGCGTCTTCAGTGAACGCACGGGAAAAAATGCCGTTCTCAAAAACTGCTAAAAACATTAGAATAAAATTCTGCTATAGCTACTATATACTAAAGGGTCCGCCAATAAGCGCGCTCGATCTTTAAAATGAAATAAAGCAAGTTGTGTGAGAGGTATAAATGAAATTTATTTTTTGTTTGAAAGAGTATTCGAAGGCATTATGTATGGAAAATAATATCGGTCAAATGTCCACCTCGGCTTCGCTGGGTGGCGCGCATACGAGAAGTCCAATTTTCAATGACTCTGGCGCACAAATCGGGCTGTATTTCATCGATGGCGTGGCGTATGTTGACTTTGAGGGCATCAGTGTTTTGTGGTTGGTTTTCGTAGACCTGTGATTTAAGAAAACCCCACAAGAAATAGTCTAGTGGGGTTAAATCGCACGATCTCGGTGGCCAGTTGATGTCGCCTCCGCGCGAGATAACCATTCCTCCGAAGCGCTCATGCAGAAGATCCATTGTGGCGCGCGCTGTGTGGCTCGTAGCGCCGTCCTGCTGAAACCACATATCCTCGAAATCCATATTGTCGATTTCATGCCAGAAAAAGTTCGTTATCATGGATCTGTATCGTTCGCCGTTTACCGTGATGGACACACCATCGTCGTTCTCGAAGAAATACGGCCCGATGATGCCTCCGGCCCAAAATCCACACCAAACAGTTACCTTTGCTGGGTGCATTGCGACCTGGTGGACCTCCTGTGGATTGTTCTCGGCCCAATAACGGCAATTCTGCTTGTTGACATTCCCATTTAACCAAAAATGTGCCTCATCGCTGAAGATGATTTTGCGACCAAAATCGGGGTCGACTTCCAACTGCTCTAAAGCCCAATCAGCGAAGATACGGCGCTGTCTATGGTCGTTTATTTTGAGCTCTTGTGTCAGCTGGATCTTGTACGGATGCATGCCCAAATCCAGATGCAAGATTCGGCGAAGTGATGTTTCCGAAAGGCGGAGTTCCTGTGCGCGACGTGAAATTGACTGTCGCGGATTTTCACGCACACTATCGCGCACAGCGGCGACATTCTGGGCAGATCGGATGTTTCGACGACGCGTCGGTGTTGGCTGATTGTTCACCGAACCGGTTGCCTCGAATTTGTTAATCAAACGACGGATAGTCGACTCAGCAGGACGATCAATTGCACCGTAAAATTGGCGGAGCGCGCGGAACGTTGCTCGAACCGATGAATGATTTTCGTAATAAGTTTTAACGATTTGCACATGTTGCTCGCGGCTGAATTGGTTCATGGTGATTTGTGAAGATACACTGAATAATAACAACTACGTTTGCCAACTCTACCACAAACAACATGGCCGCCATGAGCTGTTAAAGATCGAGCGTCCCTATTGGCGGACCCTTTATATAGGTTTCTGCTATAGCTGCTACAATAAGTACTTTAGGTACTACAGTGGCACAATTTAAATAATTTAGAAGAAAGCTTGGTAGGCTATCCAATATTTTATTGGTGTAACATTTACTTACTGTGCCAAATTCAATCTTGACATCTTTAGTCCTCATATAAATTGTTCCTAGATATATGCCAACTAGACTTGTAGACCAATTGGAGTACGTAGATGTATATAACGTAACTAATTCGCGGGACCGCAAGAATGTGTAGCTTCGTAGCAAACTGAAAAAAATACAAGCAGGTGTCAACATTATTACAAAAGATAAGTTCTTAATGATTGTATAGGTACATTAAATATTAATGAACTTTGGTTGTAGTATATGATAGATCGGAGCCTCATAAAGATGGATTCCTTCGAATCAAGGAGGGTGAACAAATAATAGTGTTGCGTACACTTCAACTACCATACTCAAAACTCATAAATATGTAAATTAATAATTCTCATATTACTTAGATAACCATAAATAATCCACTTTTCTTAAGCTATACCTAATTTCAAAGTTATTTGTACTCGTAGCCATTTCATCCTAAAAATGTTCAACATGCCGTTCTTTGTCCCACCCAATTCGTGAATGTAGCAATTCACCTTTAGATAGAGCTTTAATGTAATTACATTAAAGCTCCTAATTAATCCTGCTCTTGAAACATGCAGTTTCTTATTTAGATACAAAACTCGAGACTTTAGTTTAAAACAACTAAAAAACACGATTCTGTAGCAAACCATACTAAAAAGTAAAAAATAAATTATGGTTAAAAAAACTTAAAAAACACTCTTTAAAGGGAAACCGAATTAAAAAGTAAAAAATTATGTTTAACTAGTAAGATTTTATAGAGAAACGTGGGGTGCATGATATCAATTGTTAAAATATTATAAATAAATATTTCATGTCATGCACCCCACTCTTTTTTACAAAATCTTAATAGTTAAACATTATTTTTTACTTTTTAGTTCGGTTTCCCTTTAAAGCCTGTTTTTTTAGCCTTTTAAACTATATTTTTTAATTATATTTTCTCTCGCGTCCAAATGCAACATTGCAAGATACTGCAATTTATTCACACCTTAAATCACAGGCGTACCATATTATAATGCGTGCATGAATTCGGAAAAATAATATTCTTAATTATACTTACTTAAATGAGCCTTTATATATTACGTCTGTTGAATAATGGTATATAATTGATCCATACACTATATAGGAGATTATAAATAGACTTCCAAGAAATATCTTCTCATTTAATTTGTATTTTAACAGCAAATAAATTATAATAATTGTTGTTGTATATAATTGAAAATCCACCGCAAGGTACCATGATATGGGATTGCACTAAAAAATTAATCAATCTTATTACAAGAATAAGGCAATTAACCTCTAGATACTAATTAAGATAACAATCTTAGAATATATCCATTGAAGATATATCTGGTGACGAACAGTCCCATATAGTTTACTTATACACTGCGTTTATTTTAAATTGGGAGCCCTAGGAGCTAGGGAGATAAAAACCCCATGACAGTCAAAAATGTTCTCCCCTAAAATAAAAATCGACGTGTCCCGGCGTATTCTCAAATATTTTGCGGTTTTTCAATTACAGGGGTGGTAAGTTTGAAAATGAACATAGTGTATAGTGTTTTCATGTTCATAAATATATTTTCTGCTAATATATGAAAATAGTATAATAAAAAAAAACTTATGTGTGTGTGCTTATGACCACACGATAGAAGTGAAAACTAATTTTCGAATTTTAAAATATATATACTGTAATATATATATACTAATATATATATATATATATATATATATATATATATATATATATATATATATATATATATATATATATATATATATATATATAACCGTCCGCCCGTATTACCACAACCCGCAATACATCGCACCCGTTAATACACGTTGATCGTACACGCCCGTGACACATATGCTTCAGGCAACCGGCGCTAGATGCGGCCCCACAGTATGTCTCTCCAAAATACCTACTCGTAGTTAGTAAGTATTGCGACGGACCATCACTTCGGCAGTTGATTCGATTCAATTCTTTGCTAGTATGCTAGTTTGGCCGGTGGGTGTCTCAGGTATTTATGTGGTTATCGTTGGTATTGCCTGCCGTATTCAGGCTTTGGAACTTGTTTTTCGTTTTTATTTCTGCACCGGATTTTGTAGCTGTAATGTTTGGTTTAGTGGTTGTTGAAGGATGTGTGAAGGACGTACCTTGCTCAGTGATATGTCTCTTCTTTGCAAGTTTGCACACATCTTCAATTTTGGTGCTGTTTTCAGGGTCTGTGTCCATTTTTGTACGTCCTGTGTCAGGAACTGACATGTACCTCAAAATTTTTGGAAGTTGTTTTTCCCGGGGTTTTGGGCCTGTACTCGATGTCGCACTGACGAAGGAGGTTGTATACACTTTTTCTACCACAATAAGGGTCTTTGAAATACTTTAAAAGCGCGCTTTACCCGACATTACCCGCAGGAGCGTGACGCGTAACGACCCACTCTAATTTGACACCCACAAAAATAAAAGTGCAGAGCGCGCTTAAGAAGTTCTCACTCAGGCTGACTTTACCCAAAGGAGCGTTGCATATTCGAGCGTGACGCGTGGGCACAGGTCCTGAAAACAGCACCAAAATTGATGATCAAATTGAAGATTGAAGATATCACTGAGCAAGGTACGTCTTTCACACACCCTTCAACAACCAAGAGACCAAACATCACAGCTACAAAATCCGATGCGGAAATAAAAACGCAAAAAAAGTTCCAAAGCCTGAACACGTCAGGCAAAACCAACGATTACCAAATAACTGAGAATATAGGTATATATTTTAAAATTCTAAAATTAGAAGTTTCCACTTCTGTCGTGTGGTCGTAAGCACACACCCATGTTTTTTTTACTCAAATACGAAAATATTTTCATCTCTAGACGTAAAAATAAAAATTTTAAATTTAGAATAATGGATAAAAGAAAGATAACATAACACAGTCAATGAGTGCTAAATAGGGGGTAATAGGGGGGGGGGTGACTTGTAAGGAACAAAATTTTTGACTTCTAGACTTTGTTAGGACTAGTTAGGAGGAAAACACACTAAGCCCCCACTATGAGATAAGCGTGGTACAGAGGCGTACGTAGAAGTTACCCTTTTTTGGTTTTTCGCTTATTTTGTTTAATCTAATTAGAGGGATTAGATTAGATAAAATAAGCGAAAACCCGAAATAATTTTAACATTAAAAATAACACGTTACTAATAAATATTACCTAACAATTAAGAAAATGTGCCTTTTTTATTGCAATTAGTCATACTTACTGAATCCTTGAAGACTAAGAAATTATTAACAAAGAAAAGTGTTTGCCACCAGTTGTGTACACATGCTCCTGTCGTATATTCTATCCAATCAAATATAATTGGACCATTTATTATATTCATGAATGAGAATCTTAATGCCATTATTACTACAGCAGAAGTCACACCTACCCTAAAATATAGCTATTTAATCATATAATAATTATTATTCTTAGAAAAGGTTCTAAACGCCCTTCCTAAAGAATAGAATTCAAAAATAATATTTTTTTTTTAAATCAATTGATCGCAGCAATTGCGCCAGTTTTGTTATTTTTGCATGTTCAACATACATACATATAAAAGAAAATATCTGTAAGAGAATAACAATACGTAATTTTATTTCAATATTTCGTAATTTTATAGTTTATTTACATTAAATTATTAATATTTACTATTATCATACTGTAAACAGGGTAAATATTACCCTGGCTAAACTCTTTACCTTAGTCAAAATGTAGTAATTCATAATAATAATTCATAATGCAGTAATTCATAAAAAAATAAAAACATAGTCAACATATTAACCTTTGTCAATATGTAAACCCTCTTTATACAAAAATATATTATACGATCAATTAACAAGCTATGAACACCTAAGAAAATAGCTGTATATATAATTACATAATTATAGTCATTCTCTACATAATTATAGTCATTGTAAGTTTTCTAAGAAAATATATATACAAGAGCTGTCAATTTATTAGCTAAGATGAAAGTCTAAAAGATCTATTTAATCTATAAAATCGCTTTAAAGATTGTTGTTACAATGTTGAACACACTTTTTTGCAAGAAATTATAACTGGTCAGTACTTATTTTCTATTTAAAGTTTGTAATACTTTAAATAGAAGGCTACGTAATAAGGCTACGTTTTATTCATAGTTCTGTATATTATAGCAATTTCCTTTCCTCTGGGAAAAACTTTATTACTGCTGGAAACTGGATAGACGCTACTGAAGGAATACATGATCTTTCAGGAACATATTCTGGAACTGCTTAGACAAAACTTGCTTGAAGCCTTTGTTTAACCTATATTTCACTAAACGGAAGTCTTTGAATTTTAAATTATACCGATTTTAACTATTATTTTTGATAACATTTTTCGCAATTAATTAAACCATGCTCTTTTCTCCTTAATTTTTTAGTTGCTAATCAATAATTGTTTTTTTATCTAACTTCTTTGTTCGCTACCTGAGTACTAGATATAATGTTCATTTTAGATAGGTAGGTACCAGATAAACTTGTAGTTCACTATTTAGTTCATACAACTTCTTAGTTTTTAAGATTTCTTACACAACACTATTGCTTTTAAATCACTTCTTAACCTAGTACATTTTCAAATGGTCTTTACAAACTTATTTTACAAATTATGGTTTGTAATACCTTTTTGTATTCCTTAATTAGTAATTGACTTCTAGGTATTGATTTGCTGTTCTTATCCAGCATGATTGTGACTTGGCTTGACTTAGCTGTCAATGTATTATGTGAATTTTTATTTTATTTTTCTGTAATTATCATTATTGATTTTAATATGTCTCTCGCAGGGGTGTGTAGCCCATGGAAGCAAGGGAAACAGAACTTCCCCTAACATATAACAAATATGGCTTTTAGTCCGATCGAGTCGCAGTAGTAGAAAATCCAATATAACCTATGCCGGCCGCTAGCTTCTCTTCTCTGACGCAATGGCTGCTTAATGGTGAACCAGTCGCCAGTGTGTGCGGGCGCGGAAGCTATCGTTGGCGTAGGTTCTTTGTTTACGTCGAGATGATATTGAACTTTCATTTCCACCTACTTAATGCCTCGGCGCGCGCTGGCTGGACAGTTGCGTAATTTATGTAGGCGCGTAAGCTATCGTTGGAGTAGGTTCTTTGTTTTTAATTTAAGTTAAGTTTTAACGGCTATCCACGTATGATACGTGCCTCGTACTGCGTCGCGTTTCATGCGAAGCAGCGAAATGGAAGACAATAATACGGATATGGACATGCAACAAGCGCCAACTTGAATATGTGGTATGTGTCTTAATAATAAAGAGATTTTTATCATTAAACTTCGCAGATAAGCTTCAAATATTTACTAAAAGAAAGGCAAAACCGCCTATGACAAATTTAACCGCAAAAATGAAAAAGGTGTCTGAAATAAAACTGGCTTTCCAATTTAAGCAATTTGCATAAAGCTGTAAAAGACATAGGTAAGAAATAGGTATGTTTTTAAAAATTGCTTCCCTCGCTCAAAATTTCACCGTACGCCCGTGGTCTCTCGTTAGTTATTTTGTGTATTAGACTTCAAATTTGTATATTTTACTTTATTATATTACTTTAACAATGTCTCGTTACCTTTTATCATCTATAATTTTGAATAAAAGTGCACATGTACTAGTATTGCTTGAAATTATTGCAACAAATCTACATAATTATCTGATATTTTATAATTTACTATGTATATTGTCTATGTATATGTATATGTATATATAAATATATGTATATATAAATATATATATATATATATATATATATATATATATATATATATATATATATATATATATATATATATATATATATATATATATATATATATATATATATATATATATATATATATATATATATATATATATATATATATATATATATATATATATATATATATATATATATATTTATATATATTTATATATATATATATATATATATATATATATATATATATATATATATATATATATATATATAGATAAATATATATATATATATATATATATATATATATATATATATATATATATATATATATATATATATATATATATATATATATATATATATATAGATATATATATATATATATATATATATATATATATATATATATATATATATATATATATATATATATATATATATATATATATATATATATTGTCCGCGTCTATAACAACATATTCTAGACACCAAAACCTTGAACTTTTTTCAAAAATATCGCTGTATATAGATTTTTCTCAAAATCGATGATTTTTTTCCTATTTCTACTGGCCTATATCATATTATTAACAGGGTCGATTTCAGTGACCATTATTGCGAGAACAATGATCTTGAGGTATACTGTTAATATCATCTCCCTCTGTCATTTCCTATATGTGTATAAGCGCTGCTAAGTACGGATATCCTGCCTGCTCCTTGCGAACGTACCTAATAGGTATAATAATCTTATAACAAGGTGTTCGTACACTATCATTATACATATATTAAACTTTATTTATTTAGAAATATTTACCTGAAATATCGATTTATGTATATAATAAACCCTTGGTTGATCGTAAATTCGTCGTATTTTTTGTAGTGATTAAAAATCTGAACTGTTACCAGCAATGAGGATATCACAAAAAACGACTGAACGAGAAATACACTAAAATATATCAGAAATCTGGCTACGTCTGAATTGAATACCTAGAAAGATCATAGTTTGATATTTATATCACAAATTATCTATTCAGATATACTAACCTCTTCCAGTTTTTCCGCATTTGATGAATAAAATATACCAAAACTTATGGCCACATGCATAAATACTATTAGCATACTATTATAAAAGCGAATACCCTGTATGGATTTTAGTTGAAGATAATCCTTATTTTCAATTTCTTTGGTGATTTTTTTCCAGTTGGTAATGAGGCAGAACATTGGTAATAATTTGTTGACAACATATGAATCTAAATAAAAACAAAAAATAAATACCGTTAAAATACCGTTAATAAGATACATGGTGTTAAACTATCAATTCTTTTACAGTTTTTCTTACTTAACTCCCGAACAAAGTACAAGGTCGACTTCAAATTTACTACAATTATTTAGTATTCCAAAAGCAATATTTTAGTCTAAAATTATGGAGCGAAATGCATTGGGTGATTGTTTTCTGTGTACCATAGACCCTTTTACCCACGCAATATGTTTGTTACTACGCCCTTGAATATTATTAGTAAGCTAACTGAAACCGCTGCTTTCTTATCAAACATATTGTGGTCTTATAAATTTTTGACATTTTGCTTCATTTTAAAGTTATGGAGCAAAATTTAAATTAATTAATTAGGTAATTTAATAGGTATTTATGCAACCTGTGCCAAAAGTAAATGTTTAATGCATGCGACGTGAAATTGTCCAAAGAGGCCGGCAGGCCGAGTTGGACAACACGTCAAGTGCAGTAAACACTTTTTGTACGAGTTGCATACAATATTTTTCTACGCTCATGGAAAATTCAAAAATAAATGTAAGTGGCATTAATGTTCTGACATTAGGTGACATGTCACGATCTTTATGTGAAAACACTGTAGTAGAATGACAGATGAGTGCAATAAATTTTTTTTGCACTAGTGCAATAAAGAACCAGTTTTTGCATGAAATATAGTTCCAAGACTTTACAAGTAAAGTCTACGCGTACCGTTTGCCTGACCCTAGATGCCCTAAATGCCCTGCACGGTTAGATTTGCTTGCATTTAAAAAAAATATTCATCTGCGTTTCTGAACAGGCTGCCATTAAGAAGAATACACGTTTATGCTAGGATAATATATGAGAGAAAAATCAGTAGAACTAGAAGTAACGTAAATAAAACCACACAAATACTTGGGTATGCGGACGATATGACCCGGAATGATTCTTCAATTTATCATTTATTATCATCAGAATATGCATATCAAAACCCTCCAAAACCCTTCAAAACGCATACTGGGTAAAATCACGCCTGTAAATCTGTCACTACCTCCCGGACTTTAATTTAATATTCATGTATAATGTTGTACATTATATAGCAAACATACAAATATAAACTCCATGTAGGTATACAGCAATAACACAATTTTAAAGACAATTTATTTTTATTTTTTAAATGGTTTGGAACCTATGATACTTAATTACGTATAAATATACGAGAACATCCATAAAATATGACTTATAAAAAGTACTGCGATTTATTTTAATCTGTTCTCCTAATCTAAAACTAATCTTAAAAAAGGACCAGCAATACAATTGCTTACAATTCAGGTGCACATCCGCCGTCTGTCTCATGAACTAAATATAAGAATGATTGAACGTGTGACGTGTTTTTTTTAACCATATACCTACTCTTTAATATGATTAGCATATATTAGAAAAAATAGATTTCGAGAAGTAAAAGGCTACGATTTTTTCTATATATTTCGAAAACACTAGATTTTTTTGATGCGGTATAGTGTTTGATATAGCTAGTATCATGTAGTACAACAACAAAAAAATTCTGTTTCGTGTTTCTTGTTTTTCAATTAAAGGTACGTAAAAAACACATTTCTGATTAAACTCCTTAAACATGCAGTATATTGAAAAAATCCGCGTGCAGTACAGTACACGTGATCGAAGTGAATACTTCTTTACCTATTCGTTGAGAGAGTGAGAGAGAGCGAGAGGGAGAAAGAGAGAGAAGTATTGTACATATTGGCTTTAGTGAACTGAAGTGTGACACATATGTTCATGATTCTAAATGATGTAGATTTCTCGAGAATATAGCATCAATCGTTGTTCCTGATTTAGTCGTGGCTATGTTCCGGTCGTTATTCATATCTAAACCGAATTTCTCACGAAGAAAGTGAAGTAGTGGCAAGGACGCATCATCCGTAAAAAGATCATAATTCATTTAGATCAGATTCAAAGTCTAATCCAGATATATCCAGCAGGATATGCATAAGTAATATTGTATTCTGGTTAATTCCAATTCTAGCACGATCGTTTATAAATTATATCAAAATTGCTTTCCGCTTTAGAACACTTGTGGGGGATCGTTGCCCAAGTCAAAGCTGCATTCGGTATCCCTGTTTCTCATTATATCAAAATTGCTTTCCGCTTTAGAAC
>CAXKVY010005287.1:0-29576 GCA_964058915.1 Tetropium fuscum | reverse complement strand
CTTCTTTACCGATTCGTTGAGAGAGTGAGAGAGGGGAGGGAGAGAGAGAGAGGTACTGTACATATTGGCTTTATAGTAACTGAAGTGTGACACATATGTTCGTGATTCTAAATGGTGTAGATTTCTCGAGAATATAGCATCAATCGTTGTTCCTGATTTAGTTGTGGCAATGTTCCGGTCGTTATTCATATCTAAACCGAATTTCTCACGAAGAAAGTGAAGGAGTGGCAAGGACGCATCCTCCGCAAAAAGATCATCATCCATTTAGATCAGATTCGAAAGCCCAATCCAGATATATGCAGCAGGATATGCATAAGTAATATTGTATTCTGGTTAATTTCAATTCTGTCACAATCGTTTATAAATTATATCAAAATTGTTTTCCACTTTGGAAGACTTGTGGGGGATCGTTGCCCAACTCAAAGCTGCATTCGATATCTCTGTTCCTCTCTCTTCTTCATATCTGTCATATGTTTTATCTCACTTGCGAGACAAAAATGTTATAAAATGTGTCGTGACGCGACCTTGAAAAATCACTCTCATGCGGCTAAAGGAGTATTCACTTCAATAATAGATAAATAAGTACAATAAAGAATAGTATAATAGAGAAAATGACAATAGTAAAGAAGTTAGCAATAGGCACACTTCATTTGAAAGATCCGAAGGATATAATATATTATAATGCCTTGACAAAATATGTAGTGTTCTGATTTCAAAAACAGTTTCCAATATTTGCACGATTATTACCGTGATGCCAATTTTTAACTTACAGCAATTTTAACTCTCTGAAATATGAATGCCAGTACTAAAACGGTTTCTAAACTTTGGAAAGTTTTTGGAACATATTAAAACCAAAATTGAAAATACAAATGAACGGCAACTATTTAAAATATAAATATCCTATGATTATTTACCAATTTCATTATTCCAAACTCCAACATTGTTCTCTCTCCAGTATATGAGAAACCCAATATTATTAACCAATGGAACATGTAAATACAAAATGTAAACTTGCTCAGAAATTCTGCTGGTTTCCATTCGCATATTCGCTTAATAATACCTAAAAAATAAAAAAAGTACAATTTGTTCTTTTAACGTGGTCTACGTTCATATTCGGTTTAATGCGTACTACGAAAAAGTTTTAGAATTTGAATTTCGAACAACTGGTTTAATTGACAATACTTTGTTAATTGCAGATATTTATTAACGCATGCAGGGTGTCCCGTAATAACGTGAAAAAAATTTAACTGTAGGTCCCTGTTGAAAATTAAGATGGGTTCCTCGAATATATTTTTTCAAAATAACCCTTTCCCGTCCAGCTACACCCCTTGAAGGGATGTCTAAAAAAAGATTGGGCACATCTCGAAAATTTGGCACATTTCAAAAGGCATCTAACGAAATCATTTCATCCACCTAGCATTGCACCCATTTGTGTACATAAATGGGTGCAATGAACTACCTTTCTTGAAATTTGTAACTATATTTGTCGGCTATTTTATTCAATTAAAAATAACTAAACATTATGCTGCAATTAGAAACTATTTTTTCTTAAATAAATTTCGTAAAATCGTCTATTTTTGAGAAAAATATTAAATTACATCTGCTCAAGTGACCAATCAAAGTGATGAACACGATTATATTAGTGCAAAATAGTAAAAGTCTGTTGTCGCATTATAATTTGATAATATTACGTTGTTTTTTACCTTTGAAATAATAAGATGATCATTCCTTACTACTTAATACTTAATACGATAGTGCTTTCGTTTAATATGCAAACTAATGGAATGCGGTGCATAGTGGTGTGCGCAATTATCCTAATGTCTTTCTTTTATTTTAAATTGTTATTGGCTAAATTGAGCACTAAGTTGTACACGCAGCAAATGTTTTTCAATATATTTTAAATACTTTCAAAACTAAATCATTTTTTTGATTAAAGTTTTGCACATATATGAATATGACATTATAAGACATCTTTTGAAGTCACTTCACCTTGGTCGCGCATGATGATACGCCACTGAGCAGTAAAGCCTGCACTAAAGCCATAAATCGCCGGCTTGTTCAGGCTTCTAAGTGAGCGAGAAGGGAAATGGGATTTATATGAGTTGAAGAGGGATAGCGACCGATACGGTAAGCCGCGAACTGCAGATCCTAGTTCTATTCACCAGAAATTGTAGCGGTATACAATTTTACACTAAATATCCTTATTCCTTATTCACAGATTTCTAACTGGGTTTTAAAATTAATAGATTTAGTAATGAGGAATATGCAGACATACATTTAATTTATGGTGAATGTAAAGGAAATGCTTCAGCGGCAAAAGAATGATAAGTTCCCTACTCGTAATTTGTCACATGTTCGTACTTTTTCTAATATTCACTTGATTTTAAGAGAAAGGGGCAATGGATGCAATCAAATATTACATTATTTTGGTGGACATCCCGAATGTAGTATTTATTATACAGGCTCTTCAATTCCACATAACAAGAACATCAGTATGGAGGATTTTGAAAACGCAAGGACTTTACCGGTATCATTTCAGATAATACAAGAGCTGCTCACACGTTACTTTCCAGTAAGACTAGATTTTTATAGACTTCTACTTAGGAAGCCGTTGGATTTTACAAGAAAAATGGAGATTTAAAATTTCGTAACCAGCAAAATTTTCTTCTCAATTCTTTCGTCTTTAATTTGTAATGTCTCGTGCAATTTATAAGCACCCAATGATCATGTCAGTAAGTAATTAACTGTTTATTGGCACGCCCATTTAAAGGGGTGTAGCTGGACAGGAAAGGATTATTTTGAAAAAAATTATACGAAGAACCCGTCTTAATTTTCGACAGGGAACTTACAGTTGAATTTTATGCACGTTATTAGGTGACACCCTATATAGAATCAAGCATTTTAAAGAGAGAGGCATATAACTTTTGAAAATTATTAAACATACTATCAAAGACTCGAAGCCCTAGCTCAAGTTGTAGCAAAAAATGTCTCGACGGGGAGTGTATTTAAAATATTTAATTTAAGTGTGATGATTAGTAGTAGAACAAAGTTATCAAAGATATAATTAATATATTGCCGTCATACCTCCTATGTTGTGAGACATTCCCAGAATACCAATTCCAATTCCTAAGGCATAGAGGGGTTTTACTAAAGGTCCCAAAACCGCCGCAGTAATTCCCTGATATTCCTTGTATGACATTAGTACAGCCCCAAATGGTAGACCGAGAAATAATAACACCCACACTGAGGTTAACACCTGCAAAGAAATTAAATACGTTCCTCTATATACCTAAATATTTTATCTGATATTACCTACTATATATTAGCTACTATAAATCAAAATCAGCGCCCTTCATATATATCGTAGGTAATTTATATAGTAGATAATATCATTACCTGGTATATATACTAATATATATAGGGCGCTGATTTTGGATTTTTTTCTATTTCTTTCCTCATAACCATTGAACCACGTATCCAATAGGTCAAAATTGGAACAGAAATACTATTTATGTTCTCATATAAGCTTCTGTTGAATCCCCTACACATCTTAGAGGGGCATTTTTAGATGATGTCCCCTTACTTTTTTTAAAATGTTTACAAAAAACTTAATTTTCATGAAACAAGAGCACATGTGTATCAAGTATTTCATTTTGTAATATATCTGTCACTCGTGCTTTGTCGATATATTGCTTCGTTTTTGAGATATTTAATAAAATTCGTGGCAGTGTAGCTCGCAAAGTAACGCATTTTTTGTATTAATTACTAAAATTAGTCTCATTGTACCATTTTTATTCAGAAGAAATATCAAGATACATAAGCATTAATATTTAACAAACAATTTCAAAAAATACCGAAAGGATAGCAAATATACAAAAATTTAACAAAACGGCAAAAGACAAATCATAAACGTTAAATGATTAATGAATGTTTTTTTTAAATACAGCATCCCTATTCCGAAAAGCGACGATGTACAGTCGCCATCTCCCAAAAGTGCACGACTTTCTGTTGCCACAGTAATTTTTCTCATTTTTCGTTAATGTAAATCGGGTTTTGTTCTAAAATTGTTCAGTGACGTGCAATAAGAAAATTGATAATTTGTTTATTGGGCAAAAGTTTGGTAAAGAAAAATATTTAAAAAAATTAATATTTTATAGCAGAACCGTTAGCTGCTAAGATACTTTCCAATCGCCTTGGCATCGACATAATTAATAACCTCATATCGTAACTCTCCACAAGTTCTTCCCAAGCATCTTCACCTACTTCCCAAAGCTAATTAGCGTTTTGAGGTCTGAAACGTTGTTTATAAATATGTTTAGTTTCGTAACCCCAAAAGTTTTCGATAGGAGTCAAGTCTGGACTTTTGCGGGCCAAGGTAAAAGATTAATATCATTGTGACCCATCCAATCTCTTACTATTCATGCGGTATGAACTGGGCAATTATCCTATTAACAAAAATTGTAAATAAGTCCTAAAAGATGTATCATTAAAAAATTGTTCACCCGCTGAAAGATAAAATTCCCAGGAAAAAGTTGCGTTACTGATGGTAACATCACATTTTCTAAAATATTTAAGTAATTTAGTGCTAATTAAAATCTGTTATCAATTTTCCAACAAATTCCGGGCCTTTGAACACTTATCCATGCCCAAACGTTTATTGAAAAGCGCCCACTGATATTGATGGACCTCGTATAATTTTCCCGGAACCTAGTATTTACGGATCTATAAACACGGAGCCGTCTACTGTGACAACATTAAAATGTTTTTTCGTCAGAAAAAACCACATTATTCCAAAATTCAATGTTATTATCTATCAAGTTATTTGCAACCATCCTTCTTTGCTTGTCACGAATTTTATTAAATATCTCAAAAACGGAGCAAAATGTCGATATAGCGCAAGTGACAGAAAAGTTGCTTCTGTGTTTTTGGTTTGAAAACCAACTACATCTTTCTCGAAATAAGTAGCCGAAATATATACTCATTTTTCCACACCATGTTCGATACAAATTTATCTTGAATTAATTTCGCATAAGAACAATTTTACTATATTTCATATGATCTTTAATAGCGCGCGCCAATATTCGTGGCTAAAGATGTGACCTCGATAGGTCACCAGCTATAAATCTCCACTCTATACCAGAAACATCGTACAATATCATGTTCACCTCTATAATAGAATCCTGTTCATGTAAATTTAGTAGGTATTAAAATACGACACCACTCTCTGAATGATAGTAACCGTCCATCGAATGTGCTATAACTGCATATAGCAGTAAAATCTTCAAGCCACATATTTGGTACCGATGAGAATGAATATAAGACGATATACGCATTATATGTGCTCTTTTTAAAAGATAATGACAACAAACTCGCCTGCCTATTTAATATTAATATTATTATTATATTATTTCTTTCAAAACTTGAATCTACCAATACAGGGGGCACGAAATTGAAAATTCACTAAGAATTGGTATGTGAATACTTGAAAGTTCTATTTCTATGTGCCAATATAGTAACGGATAAGCCATTTAAAGCTCTTTCTATCTCTTCTTGAATGCTTGACAATATCGTAAAAGTCTAGTTGTATGAAACATATTCAACAAAAGGATTCTTTAAAACGGGATCATATGCTGACCATAGTCAAATATTACCGGGACTTTTGTATCTAAGTTTTTTTTGTTACTTTAATAGTTTTCGGGGACATGTGGGGACATCTTATTTGGAATACGCTGTACATCCTAAAGCATATTTTTTTCTTAAAACTGTAGTGGTAGTTATAAACTTGATTCGTTGCTTATGTGGCAAATTGTTTATTATTATTTCATATAAGTGGTTCATACGCCCCAAAATAAGTAATAGTTTCTTCCTGGCATAAAGGCGGATCAGCCAAATAGATAATATTTTTTATTTTAAAAGAATTATCATAAACCATATATTTTTTAATAAATTTTACCGCCATTATTTGTATTTTTTTAAAACCATTCGTTCCTCAACAGTTTATCGTCTCTCCTGCAAAATTTTGCTTTTGGGGCATACGCCCCTATGGCGTGAGAACCTCGAATGTTCTAGAAACTTCTGTACATTATCACAATCTTGTTGGTATTAAGACACAAAACAACCTGCTTCATTTTAGTCGAAGATCCGAATTAAGCACGACCTACACCCATCCGTTTAATGGATGAAAAGTATTTTATATATATTCTAATATGTTGTAAAATATATCGCGAGTTGGTTGGCTAAAAAATTCCTGGCGAGACTATGATTAATTCAAAATTCAAAAATTCCGAGCGTTATTTTGGATTATTATTAGCATTATTATTATTCACTAGTATATATTGCTATCCCTCTCAATTGCACGTACAAATAGTATGCGCACTCTCTTTCATCCGATGGACGAGCAGCGCGAAGCTACAATGCTGCGTCCTCTTCTATCACAACGAATAGTTTTCTGGGACATCTTTGTCGTACATTTTCAATCGCACCAATATTTCACTTATTAAAGCTCGCCAACCGGAATTCAAACCAGACAACCCTCTATGATCGTGTTGGCAATGAAATTACCTTTATTTTCATACACGATTTATTTATTAAACAGATGAGCATAAATTACTAGTATCGACTTACCTGTTTATACCTGCCAACCCAATAGTTACGCCAGGAAAAAATAGGCAACCTAACGTTTCCATATTATATAGGCTTCATACTTTCGATTAGTATAACATTTGTTTCTTTATCAAATGAGTCATAACTATTTTAAAAATGTTAAATTTTTTTTTATTTT
This sequence comes from Tetropium fuscum, assembly GCA_964058915.1. Taxonomy (NCBI): domain Eukaryota; kingdom Metazoa; phylum Arthropoda; class Insecta; order Coleoptera; family Cerambycidae; genus Tetropium; species Tetropium fuscum. The sequence goes on along the minus strand of CAXKVY010005287.1, from coordinate 22,795 downwards.
TAATTAATTATAGTCTTCTCAGGAATTTTTTAGCTAACCCACTTGCAATATATTTTATAACATAGCGTAACGAGCGCTAGCGAGTTCCGCAAAAGGATGGTAGTTACACAAAATAATGTTTCCCAACGTGTTTCATACAAGATTTTTTCTAATTTCTAATTTAACCAATTTTATATTTTTTGAGAAGAAAACGGAATTTTGTCACTTTCATACTTGTCAGGTCTAAATAACCTACTATGAAATGAAATTTTCAAAACCAGTTGCGTAATATTTTACTTTCCGTGACTGGTTGTGAAAAGTAAGACGTTTCCTAACGTCAAAGGATTTTGAAAAGTGTCACTTTGCATGGCAAAATTAGAAAAAATACTTTCCATCTATTAAACGGATGGGTGAACGTCGTCCTTAATTCGTATCCTCTATTTATGAAATCTTCTACTATTTATGAATCATTTAACATTTCACATTATATATTATGAAATAATATTTGTGCAGCGTCTTCAGTGAACGCACGGGAAAAAATGCCGTTCTCAAAAACTGCTAAAAACATTAAAATAAAATTCTGCTATAGCTGCTACAATAAGTACTTTAGGTACTACAGTGGCACAATTTAAATAATTTAGAAGAAAGCTTGGTAGGCTATCCAATATTTTATTGGTGTAACATTTACTTACTGTGCCAAATTCAATCTTTACATCTTTAGTCCTCATATAAATTGTTCCCAGATATATGCCAACTAGACTTGTAGACCAATTGGAGTACGTAGATGTATATAACGTAACTAATTCGCGGGACCGCAAGAATGTGTAGCTTCGTAGCAAACTGAAAAAAATACAAGCAGGTGTCAACATTATTACAAAAGATAAGTTCTTAATGATTGTATAGGTACATTAAATATTAATGAACTTTGGTTGTAGTATATGATAGATCGGAGCCTCATAAAGATGGATTCCTTCGAATCAAGGAGGGTGAACAAATAATAGTGTTGCGTACACTTCAACTACCATACTCAAAACTCATAAATATGTAAATTAATAATTCTCATATTACTTAGATAACCATAAATAATCCACTTTTCTTAAGCTATACCTAATTTCAAAGTTATTTGTACTCGTAGCCATTTCATCCTAAAAATGTTCAACATGACGTTCTTTGTCCCACCCAATTCGTGAATGTAGCAATTCACCTTTAGATAGAGCTTTAATGTAATTACATTAAAGCTCCTAATTAATCCTGCTCTTGAAACATGCAGTTTCTTATTTAGATACAAAACTCGAGACTTTAGTTTAAAACAACTAAAAAACACGATTCTGTAGCAAACCATACTAAAAAGTAAAAAATAAATTATGGTTAAAAAAACTTAAAAAACACTCTTTAAAGGGAAACCGAATTAAAAAGTAAAAAATAATGTTTAACTAGTAAGATTTTATAGAGAAACGTGGGGTGCATGATATAAATTGTTAAAATATTATAAATAAATATTTCATGTCATGCACCCCACTCTTTTTTACAAAATCTTAATAGTTAAACATTATTTTTTACTTTTTAGTTCGGTTTCCCTTTAAAGCCTGTTTTTTTAGCCTTTTAAACTATATTTTTTTAATTATATTTTCTCTCGCGTCCAAATGCAACATTGCAAGATACTGCAATTTATTCACACCTTAAATCACAGGCGTACCATATTATAATGCGTGCATGAATTCGGAAAAATAATATTCTTAATTATACTTACTTAAATGAGCCTTTATATATTACGTCTGTTGAATAATGGTATATAATTGATCCATACACTATATAGGAGATTATAAATAGACTTCCAAGAAATATCTTCTCATTTAATTTGTATTTTAACAACAAATAAATTATAATAATTGTTGTTGTATATAATTGAAAATCCACCGCAAGGTACCATGATATGGGATTGCACTAAAAAATTAATCAATCTTATTACAAGAATAAGGCAATTAACCTCTAGATACTAATTAAGATAACAATCTTAGAATATATCCATTGAAGATATATCTGGTGACGAACAGTCCCATATAGTTTACTTATACACTGCGTTTATTTTAAATTGGGAGCCCTAGGAGCTAGGGAGATAAAAACCCCATGACAGTCAAAAATGTTCTCCCCTAAAATAAAAATCGACGTGTCCCGGCGTATTCTCAAATATTTTGCGGTTTTTCAATTACAGGGGTGGTAAGTTTGAAAATGAACATAGGTATAGTGTTTTCATGTTCATAAATATATTTTCTGCTAATATATGAAAATAGTATAATAAAAAAAAACTTATGTGTGTGTGCTTATGACCACACGATAGAAGTGAAAACTAATTTTCGAATTTTAAAATATATATACTGTAATATATATATACTAATATATATATATATATATATATATATATATATATATATATATATATATATATATATATATATATATATATATATATATATAACCGTCCGCCCGTATTACCACAACCCGCAATACATCGCACCCGTTAATACACGTTGATCGTACACGCCCGTGACACATATGCTTCAGGCAACCGGCGCTAGATGCGGCCCCACAGTATGTCTCTCCAAAATACCTACTCGTAGTTAGTAAGTATTGCGACGGACCATCACTTCGGCAGTTGATTCGATTCAATTCTTTGCTAGTATGCTAGTTTGGCCGGTGGGTGTCTCAGGTATTTATGTGGTTATCGTTGGTATTGCCTGCCGTATTCAGGCTTTAGAACTTGTTTTTCGTTTTTATTTCTGCACCGGATTTTGTAGCTGTAATGTTTGGTTTCGTGGTTGTTGAAGGATGTGTGAAGGACGTACCTTGCTCAGTGATATGTCTCTTCTTTGCAAGTTTGCACACACCTTCAATTTTGGTGCTGTTTTCAGGGTCTGTGTCCATTTTTGTACGTCCTGTGTCAGGAACTGACATGTACCTCAAAATTTTTGGAAGTTGTTTTTCCCGGGGTTTTTGGCCTGTACTCGATGTCGCACTGACGAAGGAGGTTGTATACACTTTTTCTACCACAATAAGGGTCTTTGAAATACTTTAAAAGCGCGCTTTACCCGACATTACCCGCAGGAGCGTGACGCGTAACGACCCACTCTAATTTGACACCCACAAAAATAAAAGTGCAGAGCGCGCTTAAGAAGTTCTCACTCAGGCTGACTTTACCCAAAGGAGCGTTGCATATTCGAGCGTGACGCGTGGGCACAGGTCCTGAAAACAGCACCAAAATTGATGATCAAATTGAAGATTGAAGATATCACTGAGCAAGGTACGTCTTTCACACACCCTTCAACAACCAAGAGACCAAACATCACAGCTACAAAATCCGATGCGGAAATAAAAACGCAAAAAAAGTTCCAAAGCCTGAACACGTCAGGCAAAACCAACGATTACCAAATAACTGAGAATATAGGTATATATTTTAAAATTCTAAAATTAGAAGTTTCCACTTCTGTCGTGTGGTCGTAAGCACACACCCATGTTTTTTTTACTCAAATACGAAAATATTTTCATCTCTAGACGTAAAAATAAAAATTTTAAATTTAGAATAATGGATAAAAGAAAGATAACATAACACAGTCAATGAGTGCTAAATAGGGGGTAATAGGGGGGGGTGACTTGTAAGGAACAAAATTTTTGACTTCTAGACTTTGTTAGGACTAGTTAGGAGGAAAACACACTAAGCCCCCACTATGAGATAAGCGTGGTACAGAGGCGTACGTAGAAGTTACCCTTTTTTGGTTTTTCGCTTATTTTGTTTAATCTAATTAGAGGGATTAGATTAGATAAAATAAGCGAAAACCCGAAATAATTTTAACATTAAAAATAACACGTTACTAATAAATATTACCTAACAATTAAGAAAATGTGCCTTTTTTATTGCAATTAGTCATACTTACTGAATCCTTGAAGACTAAGAAATTATTAACAAAGAAAAGTGTTTGCCACCAGTTGTGTACACATGCTCCTGTCGTATATTCTATCCAATCAAATATAATTGGACCATTTATTATATTCATGAATGAGAATCTTAATGCCATTATTACTACAGCAGAAGTCACACCTACCCTAAAATATAGCTATTTAATCATATAATAATTATTATTCTTAGAAAAGGTTCTAAACGCCCTTCCTAAAGAATAGAATTCAAAAATAATATTTTTTTTTTAAATCAATTGATCGCAGCAATTGCGCCAGTTTTGTTATTTTTGCATGTTCAACATACATACATATAAAAGAAAATATCTGTAAGAGAATAACAATACGTAATTTTATTTCAATATTTCGTAATTTTATAGTTTATTTACATTAAATTATTAATATTTACTATTATCATACTGTAAACAGGGTAAATATTACCCTGGCTAAACTCTTTACCTTAGTCAAAAATGTAGTAATTCATAATAATAATTCATAATGCAGTAATTCATAAAAAATAAAAACATCAACAGTCAACATATTAACCTTTGTCAATATGTAAACCCTCTTTATACAAAAATATATTATACGATCAATTAACAAGCTATGAACACCTAAGAAAATAGCTGTATATATAATTACATAATTATAGTCATTCTCTACATAATTATAGTCATTGTAAGTTTTCTAAGAAAATATATATACAAGAGCTGTCAATTTATTAGCTAAGATGAAAGTCTAAAAGATCTATTTAATCTATAAAATCGCTTTAAAGATTGTTGTTACAATGTTGAACACACTTTTTTGCAAGAAATTATAACTGGTCAGTACTTATTTTCTATTTAAAGTTTGTAATACTTTATTTTTACGAATTCGTTCTTTTTTAAAATGATAGTATTATTTAAATGTAAAGGCTACGTTTTATTCATAGTTCTGTATATTATAGCAATTTCCTTTCCTCTGGGAAAAACTTTATTACTGCTGGAAACTGGATAGACGCTACTGAAGGAATACATGATCTTTCAGGAACATATTCTGGAACTGCTTGGACAAAACTTGCTTGAAGCCTTTGTTTAACCTATATTTCACTAAACGGAAGTCTTTGAATTTTAAATTATACCGATTTTAACTATTATTTTTGATAACATTTTTCGCAATTAATTAAACCATGCTCTTTTCTCCTTAATTTTTTAGTTGCTAATCAATAATTGTTTTTTTATCTAACTTCTTTGTTCGCTACCTGAGTACTAGATATAATGTTCATTTTAGATAGGTAGGTACCAGATAAACTTGTAGTTCACTATTTAGTTCATATAACTTCTTAGTTTTTAAGATTTCTTACACAACACTATTGCTTTTAAATCACTTCTTAACCTAGTACATTTTCAAATGGTCTTTACAAACTTATTTTACAAATTATGGTTTGTAATACCTTTTTGTATTCCTTAATTAGTAATTGACTTCTAGGTATTGATTTGCTGTTCTTATCCAGCATGATTGTGACTTGGCTTGACTTAGCTGTCAATGTATTATGTGAATTTTTATTTTATTTTTCTGTAATTATCATTATTGATTTTAATATGTCTCTCGCAGGGGTGTGTAGCCCATGGAAGCAAGGGAAACAGAACTTCCCCTAACATATAACAAATATGGCTTTTAGTCCGATCGAGTCGCAGTAGAATAAAATCCAATATAACCTATGCCGGCCGCTAGCTTCTCTTCTCTGACGCAATGGCTGCTTAATGGTGAACCAGTCGCCAGTGTGTGCGGGCGCGGAAGCTATCGTTGGCGTAGGTTCTTTGTTTACGTCGAGATGATATTGAACTTTCATTTCCACCTACTTAATGCCTCGGCGCGCGCTGGCTGGACAGTTGCGTAATTTATGTAGGCGCGTAAGCTATCGTTGGAGTAGGTTCTTTGTTTTTAATTTAAGTTAAGTTTTAACGGCTATCCACGTATGATACGTGCCTCGTACTGCGTCGCGTTTCATGCGAAGCAGCGAAATGGAAGACAATAATACGGATATGGACATGCAACAAGCGCCAACTTGAATATGTGGTATGTGTCTTAATAATAAAGAGATTTTTATCATTAAACTTCGCAGATAAGCTTCAAATATTTACTAAAAGAAAGGCAAAACCGCCTATGACAAATTTAACCGCAAAAATGAAAAAGGTGTCTGAAATAAAACTGGCTTTCCGATTTAAGCAATTTGCATAAAGCTGCAAATTGCTTCCCTCGCTCAAAATTTCACCGTACGCCCGTGGTCTCTCGTTAGTTATTTTGTGTATTAGACTTCAAATTTGTATATTTTACTTTATTATATTACTTTAACAATGTCTCGTTACCTTTTATCATCTATAATTTTGAATAAAAGTGCACATGTACTAGTATTGCTTGAAATTATTGCAACAAATCTACATAATTATCTGATATTTTATAATTTACTATGTATATTGTCTATGTATATGTATATGTATATGTATATATAAATATATGTATATATAAATATATATATATATATATATATATATATATATATATATATATATATATATATATATATATATATATATATATATATATATATATATATATATATATATATATATATATATATATATATATATATATATATATATATATATATATATATATATTGTCCGCGTCTATAACAACATATTCTAGACACCAAAACCTTGAACTTTTTTCAAAAATATCGCTGTATATAGATTTTTCTCAAAATCGATGATTTTTTTCCTATTTCTACTGGCCTATATCATATTATTAACAGGGTCGATTTCAGTGACCATTATTGCGAGAACAATGATCTTGAGGTATACTGTTAATATCATCTCCCTCTGTCATTTCCTATATGTGTATAAGCGCTGCTAAGTACGGATATCCTGCCTGCTCCTTGCGAACGTACCTAATAGGTATAATAATCTTATAACAAGGTGTTCGTACACTATCATTATACATATATTAAACTTTATTTATTTATAAATATTTACCTGAAATATCGATTTATGTATATAATAAACCCTTGGTTGATCGTAAATTCGTCGTATTTTTTGTAGTGATTAAAAATCTGAACTGTTACCAGCAATGAGGATATCACAAAAAACGACTGAACGAGAAATACACTAAAATATATCAGAAATCTGGCTACGTCTGAATTGAATACCTAGAAAGATCATAGTTTGATATTTATATCACAAATTATCTATTCAGATATACTAACCTCTTCCAGTTTTTCCGCATTTGATGAATAAAATATACCAAAACTTATGGCCACATGCATAAATACTATTAGCATACTATTATAAAAGCGAATACCCTGTATGGATTTTAGTTGAAGATAATCCTTATTTTCAATTTCTTTGGTGATTTTTTTCCAGTTGGTAATGAGGCAGAACATTGGTAATAATTTGTTGACAACATATGAATCTAAATAAAAACAAAAAATAAATACCGTTAAAATACCGTTAATAAGATACATGGTGTTAAACTATCAATTCTTTTACAGTTTTTCTTACTTAACTCCCGAACAAAGTACAAGGTCGACTTCAAATTTACTACAATTATTTAGTATTCCAAAAGCAATATTTTAGTCTAAAATTATGGAGCGAAATGCATTGGGTGATTGTTTTCTGTGTACCATAGACCCTTTTACCCACGCAATATGTTTGTTACTACGCCCTTGAATATTATTAGTAAGCTAACTGAAACCGCTGCTTTCTTATCAAACATATTGTGGTCTTATAAATTTTTGACATTTTGCTTCATTTTAAAGTTATGGAGCAAAATTTAAATTAATTAATTAGGTAATTTAATAGGTATTTATGCAACCTGTGCCAAAAGTAAATGTTTAATGCATGCGACGTGAAATTGTCCAAAGAGGCCGGCAGGCCGAGTTGGACAACACGTCAAGTGCAGTAAACACTTTTTGTACGAGTTGCATACAATATTTTTCTACGCTCATGGAAAATTCAAAAATAAATGTAAGTGGCATTAATGTTCTGACATTAGGTGACATGTCACGATCTTTATGTGAAAACACTGTAGTAGAATGACAGATGAGTGCAATAATTTTTTTTTGCACTAGTGCAATAAAGAACCAGTTTTTGCATGAAATATAGTTCCAAGACTTTACAAGTAAAGTCTACGCGTACCGTTTGCCTGACCCTAGATGCCCTAAATGCCCTAAATGCCCTGCACGGTTAGATTTGCTTGCATTTAAAAAAAATATTCATCTGCGTTTCTGAACAGGCTGCCATTAAGAAGAATACACGTTTATGCTAGGATAATATATGAGAGAAAAATCAGTAGAACTAGAAGTAACGTAAATAAAACCACACAAATACTTGGGTATGCGGACGATATGACCCGGAATGATTCTTCAATTTATCATTTATTATCATCAGAATATGCATATCAAAACCCTCCAAAACCCTTCAAAACGCATACTGGGTAAAATCACGCCTGTAAATCTGTCACTACCTCCCGGACTTTAATTTAATATTCATGTATAATGTTGTACATTATATAGCAAACATACAAATATAAACTCCATGTAGGTATACAGCAATAACACAATTTTAAAGACAATTTATTTTTATTTTTTAAATGGTTTGGAACCTATGATACTTAATTACGTATAAATATACGAGAACATCCATAAAATATGACTTATAAAAAGTACTGCGATTTATTTTAATCTGTTCTCCTAATCTAAAACTAATCTTAAAAAAGGACCAGCAATACAATTGCTTACAATTCAGGTGCACATCCGCCGTCTGTCTCATGAACTAAATATAAGAATGATTGAACGTGTGACGTGTTTTTTTTAACCATATACCTACTGTTTAATATGATTAGCATATATTAGAAAAAATAGATTTCGAGAAGTAAGAGGCTACGATTTTTTCTATATATTTCGAAAACACTAGATTTTTTTGATGCGGTATAGTGTTTGATATAGCTAGTATCATGTAGTACAACAACAAAAAAATTCTGTTTCGTGTTTCTTGTTTTTCAATTAAAGGTACGTAAAAAACACATTTCTGATTAAACTCCTTAAACATGCAGTATATTAAAAAAATCCGCGTGCAGTACAGTACACGTGATCGAAGTGAATACTTCTTTACCTATTCGTTGAGAGAGTGAGAGAGAGCGAGAGGGAGAAAGAGAGAGAGGTATTGTACATATTGGCTTTAGTGAACTGAAGTGTGACACATATGTTCATGATTCTAAATGATGTAGATTTCTCGAGAATATAGCATCAATCGTTGTTCCTGATTTAGTCGTGGCTATGTTCCGGTCGTTATTCATATCTAAACCGAATTTCTCACGAAGAAAGTGAAGTAGTGGCAAGGACGCATCATCCGTAAAAAGATCATCATTCATTTAGATCAGATTCAAAGTCTAATCCAGATATATCCAGCAGGATATGCATAAGTAATATTGTATTCTGGTTAATTCCAATTCTAGCACGATCGTTTATAAATTATATCAAAATTGCTTTCCGCTTTAGAACACTTGTGGGGGATCGTTGCCCAAGTCAAAGCTGCATTCGGTATCCCTGTTTCTCATTATATCAAAATTGCTTTCCGCTTTAGAACACTTGTGGGGGATCGTTGCCCAAGTCAAAGCTGCATTTGTAATCTCTGTTTCTCTCTCTCCCTCATATCGGTCATTGCTTTATGTCACTTGCGAAACGAAAATGTTATAACATGTGTCATCTCGAAAAAATTCTACAATATATAGATAGCAATGCAAAGTTGGTACAACCTAATATTGCCAATTTTTTTTCTAATTTTAGTTATTATTTAAGTGGGGGCTAACTTCATACAGATTAGAAAAATAGATAAACATATCATAAACCTGGAAATAAAATACTGATACCGTGACATCATACAATATGAGTTAACTGTTACGTGTTTAACGTGAAAATATTTTCAACTGTTTCACTTACCCGATTTTTCGGCTAGTTGATGATTCTCAGGTTTCCTTATAGTCCTAACATACAGTGTGGCACATGCAGTTAAAATTAAATATACTACCAAGGCAATTCTGAAAAGGAATCACTAATACTATAAAATATATGATTATATTTGTATTTATTCTCACGTGAAGACTGTGTTGTAACCAGATATCTTTTCATTAGATATACAAGTAATATATTCAGCTGAAGAAACCACATTCATATTTTTCAGTTCATTATCAATATGCAGTGTGGAGTAATTTCGTATTAACTCCACACTGTGCGCTTCATGTTTTGGTATACATAGGCCCCTGTGAATAAGGCTGCGGTCTAATTTGTTTTTGTTACATGCAATCGCCTAAAATATAAATTATTATTTAGCAGACGAACATATGTAGTTGTCAAGTAAGGAGAATACTTTTTTACTGATACTAATTCTCATAAAATTAAGCAAAAAATTAATATAATATTTATATTTTTGAAATGAACAAATAACTTTTTTTAACGGACTTTATTGGTATTAATAACTCGAACATATAGACGAGACTGGCTTCTTACTGGCCATTACATATATTATTTATAAGTTTATACAATGCAAGTTGAGCTAAGGATAAGGTATAATAACAAAGGCATATAGTCTAGGGACGTAACTCCTCCAGTAGTTGGTGTATATCATCGTTGATTTCTTCTTCCCTTCTTCCAAGTATCCTGGTTTTCGGGACTTTTTCGTGGATACTTTCTTTATTAGTAGTTTTTTATACAAAATATATATTGAGAAAATAAGTACACATGAAGGCGAATACCAAAATGGATTCAGAAAAATAGATCAACCACAGACCACATGTGTATGTTAAGACAAATACAGGAATTTCTCTTGTGAATATAACATAGATATAGGAATACCCCGAAATTTCTCCTAGGATTACCCCGAAAAGTTGTAAAAATGGTAGAAGTTACCGTGGCATAATAGACAGTTTCAAAGTGAGGGTAAGACAAGGAGACGCTCTCTCGGCAGTGCTTTTCAACTTAGTGCTGGAAACAGCTACCAAAAAAATCAGTAGAACTAGAAGTAACGTAAATAAAACCACACAAATACTTGGGTATGCGGACGATATTACAATAATTGCACGTGACCTTGCCTCCCTGAATCACACCGCCATATATCTTGAGCCACAGGTAAATAAAGGAGGCCTTCAAGTGAACAAAGACAAAACGAAATATATATATTGCTGCAGGAATCCCCCAATAGAACTACCAAATATTAATATAAACGGCGGTCAGATTGAAAGCGTCAAGACATTCAATTTCCTTGGCACCAAAATTACCAATAATGGTAAGCGCAAAAATCCTAAAAGGAAATAAATGCTATTATGCCTATTTAAAATTAATGAGCAGCATACTAAATAGAAAATCTAAGATCACAATCTATAAAACACTTATAAGACCAGTAGTATCCTTTTGAGAGAAAGATCCTTAGAAGAATATACGGCTCAGTGCAAGAAAACGGTATATTATGAAGAATAAGAATGCATCACGAAATTGATGCACTTATAGAAGGAGATGATATAGTAAGATGCATAAAGTAAATCAAAGGATAATGTGGTTAGTACATGTATATAGGATGGAGGGAGAGAGAATTGTGAAAAGAATCCTTGAATAGAAACCTCAAAACACAAGACCGAAAGGGCGACTCAAGAAAAGGTGGATAGACCATGTGGAGGAACACCTAAAAACTCTAAGAATATGAAACTGGAGGAAAATAGCGGTAGATAGAACCAGATGGAGGAACATAGTCGAGCAAGGCAAAACCCACCAAGGGTTCCAATTCTTCCAAGTTTGCATGTGCTTTGTTTATAAGGTATTCTGTGTCTAATATTTTATGAGTATTGTATTTAGGCGTAAAGTTATGATTTGGCCGCTATAAATTAACATTTAAGTATGGTAGTTCAAATCGATTTGTGGATTGACTAGTGATATGTGTTTTTAGGATGTGGCTATTTATTAAGAATTCGCATATATAGGTACAGTTGCGGCCACCCAAACGTGAACGGCAAAATTGTATAGTGTAATTTAGATTTTAAATCATAGCTGCCGTAAACATCAAATATTGTCATTGATAATAAATTTAAAAACGTCACTCAAAATATGATGAGGCACTTAACTGACACGCAAAAGCTGTGGCAAAATTAGAACAAAACGTCGGTCGTCAACGACTGTCGTTGTCACTGTGAATTGGCTGCTGGTTTAAATGTTAGTAAAAGCTGTATATTATATATTTTAAAAATCCGCGTTTCGTTGGGAGTGTGTGTGAGAGAGAGAGGGAGAGAGAAGGAGTTAATATTGGCTTTATGGTAACTGAAGTATGACACATTTATTCGTGATTCTAAATGGTGATATCTAGAGAATATAGCATTAATCGTTGTTCCTTATTTAGTCGTGGCAATGTTCCGGTCGTTATTCATATCTAAACCAAATTTCTCACGAAGAAAGTGAGGTAGTGGCAAGGACGCATCCTCCGCAAAAAAGATCATCATTCATTTGGATCAGATTTGAAAGCCCAATCCAGATATATCCAGCAGTATATGCATAAGTAATATTGTATTCTGGTTAATTCCGATTCTGTCACGATCGTTTATAAATTATATCAAAATTGTTTTCCGCTTTAGAACATTTGTGGGGGATCGTTGCCCAAGCCAAAGCTGCATTCGCTATCTCTGTTTCTCATTATATCAAAAATTGCTTTCCGCTTTAGAACGTGGGGGGTCGTTGCCCAAGTCACAGCTGCATTCGATTTCTCTGTTTCTCTCTCTGTCCCTCATATGCTTTATCTCACTTGCGAGACGAAAATGTTATAAAATGTGTCGTGACGCGACCTTGAAAAATCATTCTCATGTGGCTAAAGAAGTATTCACTTCAAAAACACTGACAAGGGGAACAACGATTAAAAAGGCATATTAGACAAAGGTCTCCACTGAGAATGAAGACAAGGCTCTGGTTCAATTTATTTAAGCCTTTTTAGTCGTTGTTCCTCTTGCCATGGTTTTTTTTAATATAAAATATACAACTTTCACATGTTTTTAACACTAATGTTTTCTTGTGTTTTTTAAATATAAAGATTAGTTTTCTTTACTTTTGTTGAATTAACCTTTTTAAGAATAATAGTACTGTGTAGGTATATTAGGGACTATTAAACAAGTAATAAAGTAGTTATTTTATTAGTAATTATTCCATAAAATAGTAATATTAGTGGCAACTTTTTCATACTATACGTTTCTTCTTTCTACTCATCTTTGTAATAGAAAATACTAAGTAATATGTTTATCAGCTGAAATTTCTATGACAACCAAAATTCGTTAACATTTGGGCGGTCGCAACTGTACCTATCAATTGCAATTTGTTTATTTGTTTATTATAGATTTGAGTTGCAATGCTTTCTATAGGAATAACCAGTATCCATTAATTAAGTTTTAATTTTTGGATTTGAATTTCTTTTATTTCAATTGGTATAGGTAACCATTCAGATATATCTTTATCAAACATTATATTATCATAGACTAATTTCACAAGGTCATTAATTCGTACTGTATTTAAGGTGTTGAAGAGATATTCATTATTATTAATAAATTTACATTTTTTTCTGTTAGGACGTAGTTTTGTTCATTTAATACAATATTTGGAAAAATTTTATGAGAGTTACTCGTATGTACTTTTACTAACATAGGGTACATTTAAAAATATTGATATGTTAAATTGTTCTTATATTATATTGTATGTATGTTATTATATTTTAAAAGTTCTGGTTCAAGCGGCAATACTATATTTGCAGTATTGTTAATTTCTTGTAATAACTGAAGTAGGTTAGCGATTGAACTCTACAAGGTATTAAAATTGGCAAATGTGATTGCTATTTCTATTTTATCCAAAGTATTGTATATTATTTGATAGGTACATAAATGTAATTTAGTTCAAAATCATCTGGGTTAAGAAATATAGTTATTTGTCTGTTGAATTAAATTTTGTTTATTGGTAATTTCGATTTATTTAATTCTTGATTCTTGTATTATTTGATTATGTGTACGACGTTTTATGATTTCATTAAAACTAATAATTGATAAGTTTAGCAACTTATACAAGATTTGCTTGTAAATAATTTACTTCTCCGGGCTATATCTCCCTCGCTATGGAGGTTTGCAGTAATAACTTTTACAATTGATCCTAAAGCGTTTAATAAACAGCGTTTATAGGTATCTACTGGAATCCGAGTAACTTGGATTAATTTGATTAATTCATCCTATGATCTTATTTTCTAAATTAATAATAATATAACTTTAAAAATATTCATGTGAATAATTGTTGTTAATTCTAATATAGTTTGTAAATCATGAAACGTGGATTTAATTCTAATTATGAAACGTGGAATAAATTCAAGTAAAATGGATTTTATATTGAATATTTGTACGTATGTCCAGTGGTCGTTACATATTTATATTTGTCCTAGTTGTAAAGGTCTGGGATTATTCTTACAACTAATTAATTCCGTTGGTGTCATCGATATGCCGGTGGAACATTTGAATGATGAGGTTTCTCTAATTCTTTTAGGTGAACAGTTTCTGTAGGTATATTAACTAAATTCTGTATTTTAGCTTTATTATGTTCTAAAAGTTCTACTATAACAAATGCTATATTCATATTACCTTAAAATTAGCCCAATAGGAAAAAAAATGTTTATGGGGTTTCCGCTTGGGAATTAAACTTGCCAAGGGATTTACTTTCAAAATAAAAAGAGTTCTCAAGCAACAAGTGGGAGCTTCATCCCTAAAACCCACCCCTAAAATACAATTCGATTAGAATACAATACAATTCGCGGCGGCCGATATCGAAAACCAAACATTCCGACACATTAAAATCCACAAGCGGATAATGAGTTACTCTTGTATTTGACAGTTATTCCGAAATACTGTCCGCACAAAAAGTGTCGCACATCAAAGACGACTGTTAAAACGCTCTACGCCTGATACTGCACAAAAACACAGTATTAGTTGAGCAGCAAAGTAAATTTTTAAATAATCTTAACAATAAGGAACGACTTATTTTACAGCTTGCTGAACATCTCAACAACCAAAATGTAGGCACATATATTGCAGTAGATGATGCTGATGTCGAAATTGTTGCCACTGCTATCAGAAAATCTCATTAAAACGAACAAGTTGTAGTGGTTGATCAAGACGTCGGCCTTCTTGTTTTATTAATTGCAGTTACCCCAGAGGGCACAGGTATCATATTTCAAAAAGAAGCTCATGGTAATATTAAAAAACTGCTGTATAGTTCGAAGAACTTACAGTCATCTAATATTGTCCGCAATTGTAAAGAATCTCTCTAATTCATTCATGCTATTACTGGCTGCGATACCAAGTCAGGATTCTTTGGAAAGGGCAAACAACAGTTTGAACACCTATTTGATCGCAGAAAGGACCTTGATAGTGTAATTCAAATTTTTAATAACGCTAAGTTAACTCAAACATAAACTGAGCAAGATGGTGAAAGGTTTATATTGGAGCTCTAAAAAGCTAAATCATTTGAGGGTAGTCTTAGTGAGCAAAGATATGCTTATTTTAATAAATTTGTTGGCCAAGCGGGCAGTGCCGTGGTTCTTTCAATATTATCTCCCACGTCGACAGCAACACAACAACATTCCCAGCGTAGTTATCATAAAGTGTGAATATGACGTGGACAAAATTTGCATCCTGAACTTTGGAGCTGGAAAAAATTATTATGCACTGTCACCTCTCTATACCACTGAGCAACCCGCCCCAGCTTCTATTTTAAAATTAAAAACCTGCAAACAAGATTTTGGAAAAATGGAAAGAGATGCAGCTGTACTAAGGCAAGCTTAAATTGCACAACTATCTGCAAGAAATTCCGTGGCCGAAGCTGTGTCAATACAGATACCACAGATGAGGTAGATACTGCCGAAAACGTATTATAAATTTATTTTGACTTGTGGATTAGGTCTCAAAGATAAACCATGCACTTAAAAAATAGGAACCGACGACTCTACCTCAATGGTGGCGTGGCAACGGGTGCTTCTGTATAAATCGCAAAACTGTTTTAAAAACCTCCAATATAAAGCAACCTTACATTAAATCATAGAGTTCCAAAATTATACCTAAAATGTTAATATCATCTGTTTTTGGTAATCTTTTGTAGTTCAAATAATAACCCTCACTGTCAAACATAAGACTTTATTATTCACTTGTCCATTTTATTCTGCCACGACTGTCACACCACAGACCACTTGACTACACAAAACATACATATTCATTCTTCAGCACAGATTAATATAATATCTATGATAGATGGGCATTGTATCGTAACATAAAATACATGATTATGCCATGTTCGTGTTCATAGCTACCATAGCTGATTTCTAGAAAACCCTCTTCTAAACAATTTAAGTACACACACTTTTTTATACACAATTTTATTGAAAACATTTTTTGTAAGTATAAGTTTTTTTGTAGGACTAACGGTTTTCCAGAAAATTGCAAAAAATTACCGAATTGCACTTTAGGGGTGGGTTTTAGGGATGAAACTCCCACTTGTTGCTTCAGAACTCTTTTTATTTTGAAGGTACACCCTTGACAAGTTTAATCCCCAGCTGGCAAAACTTTATAAATTAACAAAATAGCATCCAGCGGGTTAGTATCCGCTTTTCTTTGTTGTCATAAGTCGCTTTCACTCCTCCGAAAGGTATGCTGGTTGAAATCGGAGAAAATAAACTGTTATCATATCCCAGTCTAATAGTTATGAATAAGATATATTTCACATCTCGGTCCTATATTTTATTAGGGGGATCTCAACTTACATTTATTAAATCCCAAACGGCATTAAGTTCACTGTTATTAGAACTTCGTAATTTTGCATCTACTTTACAATATATATCATTGTTTTGAAGACATTCACTATAATCCTCCATTTTATATACTAGTGGCAATACTGTTGTTTCGTTACCTGAAATATAAAACCAGTTACGAGATGTAAAAAAATTACGCATATCAGCATGATGTGGTGATACTGAAACTTTTGTTATGTAAAATTAAAAAAATTAGTACATAAAAAATAGTTATGTAAAATATGACATTTGTAGATTACGATTTACAATACATAATTTACTTAATTACATATAGGACATTTATTTCTTTTTAATATGGTTTTACGCAGAGCGTCATCATAAAATGCGTTTGCAGTATATCTGCATAACCCATTTTTTTACTGAAAATAAACTAACGGATGAAATCGATACTAACTAACCTAACGGGGTGAGGTTTTCAACACTCTGTTCAAAATTTTATTAAGAATAACTCATAAGACCAACGTTAGAATAAGAATCCCGGGGCCTAAAAGGGCAGTAAACTAAATGCGCTTTAAAAATGCCAAATTTAATTTTTACAGATAATTCAGCATAACGAGAATTTCTTAAATTCTAGTTCATGAAAATAATATTGCTGTATCAGGATATTTTTTATACTTTTATATATTTTTTTAAAAGTATATGGTCTTTTTCAACATAACGCCTTATTTATTAATATGGGCTTGACACTTAATAGTAAACGCAATTTGCTTTCGCCATTATGCTTTCTTACCTTACATGCTACTTACCTTGCTACTTACCTTCCAAAAATCATTATACAAGGCTCCCCAAATAGCAATTATTTTAAAATAATGGCATAATACAAATAATGTTTCGTATGTTTTTATTTGGTTAGTCATTTGGTACAAGTCATAAAATATTTTAGCAAATCAATTTTCGCCTAATGGCGTGTAAACATAAAAATTGTTGAATTTCAGATAGATTTTCGACGAGTTCGAACCTAGATATTCCAAGTTTCAAAATTTGTTTTCCCGTAAGAATCAAAGTTATGCGCAACTTCTAAAAATTGAAAAAAATACATTCTGTGCAAAATATAAATTGATTTTTATGTTTAAAAAAAATACATTCTGTATAAAATTTAAATCTCTTTTTTTGATTTTACAGTCCTTCTGCCCGGGTTATTTTTTTATTATTTCCATATTATTTCCATATTTTGTTTCACAAATATATATAGCCTTCAATTTTATGCACAATTCTTGTAATCCTAGGACGCCCACAGAATCCATTTCTAATGATATTTAACGCCCCGTGGCACTGTACTATAATTAAAATTTTAGTTTTTTATATTAGGAGATTTTTTCAACATAATATGTTATTATTATGTAAAATCATTACGTAAAAGAACAGAATATCCCTCATAATAAATCTGAATTTTCGATAAATGATTGGTAGAAGTTTAGGATGATCATATGCTGAAAATAAAGCAATTATTATGCTCAATTGAAATAGTCGCTAGCAGAAAACTTCAAGCAAAACTTGCGAAACTTATTTGCGAAAGGAGATGTCGGGAGTGATTCTCGCACAATAACAAAGAGAGTTTTATTGTTGCACGTGTGATCGCCTTCAAAATCGAGTAGCGTCTGATATTGATTCGGTTTTGTAAATTTTAATACATAGTATATTCTTACATTAGTATTTAATACTGAGTATTAAATATACATAGTATATTTAATACTCAGATAATGACTAAGTAATATTGGTTGTGGTTGGCGCCGATTGTGAAACGTAAATTAGGAAAACAGATGAGAGTCACTCATTCCATCATTCGTCCTTGATTTTGTAGGTATTAAAAATGGAGGTAAAATATTTGTTTCAATTAAACCAAAACCTACAAAAAGAAACTAGTTATTTTGAAAATAATTATAATGATATAATATATCTTAACACTTGCAAATCAATCATCAAAATGCCTAATCACATATTTTATGCTATTTAGTTTAAACAATTATTAAGCATTGGCACACGTAGCTTCTGTAATCCGTTGAGTTCCACCGCTCGTGACCTCCGTCAGTATATAAACACATCGACTACATATGAGGTATTTTTTTATTTTATACACTAAGCCAATACCTAATACTACATATTTGTATTTTGTTGTAATTGACGGTAGGTAGTTAGAAACGTGTTGCCAAATAATTATGTTTTCAAAAGCTTTTTTTGAAGGCAAGTTTTACCTGCAGTCCTCTCATAGCGCATCTGTTTTATTTGGGAATAACAATAAATGCCTTTTATATGTCGTTTTTCTAATTTAACTTTTTACAAAACTTTATTATTTGTTACACGAATAAAACACTTATTTTGACCTATATATTCTATTGTACCAAAACGTTCTGGTACAAATTAAAACTATGTTAATGTAGACTTGAGACTGACTGAATCTGACTGAGCTCTATGACTGAACTGACTACGACTGACTTAAGCTGTGATGGAGGGCTTTATATAAGCAGCTGCCAATTGGGGTGTGACAGAAATAACGTTACAGATATTCTAGATTAATCTTATCTAGTGGTGTGAAAGATCAAGGGGGAGTGATTCCCAAAGGGTCGAAAAGGTTATGAGATTCCAGTCGACAACTTCCTTTACATTAAAGTGAAACTTAAAATAAACATTTCCTGCAGCTATCTAAATAGTGTAGATAACAGGTTTAATATTAACTGCTTTTAACTTAATGGCTCTAGGATCTTAATTACTTGCTGCTGTTGTTTACTGTCTAGTTTATATCTTCATATAACATGCTAACTCGGTAATATAGGTAGTTAACCTCCAATGTCTCAATCAAGATCTTCGAAATCAAAAATAGGTTTTAGTTAAAATCATATTTTATTTCAATTATTACTATGAAGTACAACAGTTACATAAAAAGAGTGGATGCGTAGATATATAAATGTTATAATTTTGACCTACACATACACAATGTACTTATATTAAGAATAAAATGTAATAGTCCAGTCAATGAAGGGGAGAATAAAATAAATGAAAGGACGCAGTTAGATCCAAATATTTTTTTATGGTAACATGTTAGTTATACCATCAGGCTCATTCAGGTGCTGGCCATGCTCTTTTTTTAACCACCCATTATTGGCCAGCACGGGTAGAATTTTTTTTCTAATTCATAAGAGAATAAGTATTTTGGTCCAAAAATCGGTTCCTATAGGTTTTGTGGGTGGCTGATTACGAATCTGAGTTTCCGTAAATGTGAACATGAAAAGCGGAAAAACGTGAAAAATATGTCGTTGTTTCGACCCTTTCGCAATTTAAAGATATTAGTTCAATTGTATCTATTTTTTAATGCGCCGATTGCGAATTTTAAGATTAATAAGTAAAAAATTTTTAAAGAGTGGGAAATTGTAGATTATTGTTGGAAAATGCGGAAAATTGTCATTACAAGACGGCGTATAGATATTCAAAATGATGATGATCGTCATCAGTGACCCAAAAAACCTCATAAACGATATATTGCACGGTCTTGTAACGACAATTTTTCACATTTTCCAAGAATGGTCCACAATTACCCAAGGATTTCTCAAGATTTTCACTTATGTTGTGTTATGTTAAAATTCGTAATCGGCGTACTGTGGAAAACGTGAAAATAATATCAGTGTCCTTACATATCGAAAAATCAAACGTTTAAGAAATTCAAGGTGTAATCAAAATTTTGTTATTTGTTATCTCCTAAGTGAAATAGTTTATTGAAATTTGGCGGTACATTTTTCTTAACGAGTATCGTGGTTATTATTAATTTCAATTTCCTGCTTCAAGTAGTGACTTGTTAAAGAGGTACACCAATGATGCAATATTTTCATTTTTTTTGCATTTTTTTATTTTTTTGTGACATCAGCAAACAAGTTGCGGAAATAAAGTCCTGTACTTTTTAGAAAGCGTATTTTTTACAGGCGCTCCTCCCATTATTTATTTTGAATTCAGTCAAAACTGCAAGTAAAGAAATTTTAGATTTATTGAAATATTTGTTGTTCCAATGAAGAACGTTTCCCAAGGATTTCTCAAGATTTTCACGTTGTTATGTTAAAATTCGTAATCGGCGTACTGTGGAAAACGTGAAAATAATATCAGTGTCCTTACATATCGAAAAATCAAACGTTTCAGAAATTCAAGGTGTAATCAAAATTTTGTTATTGGTTATCTCCTAAGGGAAATAGTTTACTGAAATTTGGCGGTACATTTTTTAACGAGTATCGTGGTTATTATTAATTTCAATTTCCTGCTTCAAGCAGTGACTTAACCATGAGTTGTTAAAGAGGTATGCCAATGATGCAATATTTTTATTTTTTTTTGCATTTTTTTATTTTTTTGTGACTGCAGCAATCAATTTGCGAAAATAAAGCCCTGTACTTTTCAGAAAGCGTATTTTTTACAGGCGCTCCTCCCGTTATTTATTTTAAATTCAGTCAAAACTGCAAATAAAAAAATTTTAGATTTATTGTAATATTTTTTGTTCAGTATTTTATATATTAAATTAGTGGTATGTAGCAAACTTGCAGCCGGATCTTAGACTATGACTAGCGCCTAAAAAAACTGTTGAAATTATTTACAACTGTTGCGTGAAATAGCTCTTTACTTTCTTTATAATTGTATTAGCTCAGTTTAGAAACTGTGCTGATTAGCGCCTACTTACTACTTAACGCCCGCCTGGCTGTTGAATAAATTCTACGCCTATGTGGTAGCTGCCGGTTCCCGTAAGTAGATAATATTAGACTAGTTTGACTTATGCATATTTTAAACTTAAAAATTCTAATGAATAAGCTATTGATATACACTGCACGTTTTTTGAAGTGGTTAACCTAAAAAAATGGTCCACTTTGATGAGTTGTAACTTTTGAACGGATACATGTACCTTTGAAAGGTTTTTTGTCAGAGTGTTCCTTCAGCAGCGAGTGTGCATAATTGCATTAGTTTGCGATTATTAATATTGATTTTACAGGGTGATTTGTAAAGCTATGATTTTTCTATCAATTTTTTTGATGTACACGAGGTAAACGAGTCACTCTGTATATTTCATTGTAAGGTCATCATATAGCCTCGTATCTTAGCTATTCATAATTTTTGGATTTTGGTCAACTCACTGTCCTTTGAGGATATTGTGTAATTTTTTCCAATTCATGTCTATTTGCGTGAAAAAATAAAAGATTGCTTTGGAATTGACAGATATCAATTGAATTGTTTGTAACAACGCCGCGTCTACAAGGTGCAATTCTTGAAAGAATAATTGGAATGATTTCGGCTGATGTTTCACGGAGAGAAATAGCTCGACGCTTTAATATTGCATACAGTATGGTCAATCGCGCTTGGACACGATACCAAAACAATAACTCCCTGCAATATACACACGGAGGTGGACGCCAAAAGGTAACAAATCCAGCAGAAGATCGTTTTCTAAGAAGAACCGCTCTGCAGAACAGACGAACTAATGCTACCCAACTGAAATGATCATTCCAAACATCAAACATCATTTCAACATCAACAATAAGAAAGCGATTGCATGAAGGCGGACTTCACTCCAGACGACCAGCTAGGCATCCAAAGTAGACTCGTGAGCATAAAAGACGAGGTCTGGAATTTGCTTTGCATCATCAAAACTAGAATTCAAATGACTGGGCCCAATGTCTTTTCACAGACGAATCACGGTTTTCTGAAAGTCCGGATACCAACCGTCTGCGTGTATGGTGAAGAGTGAATGAACATTACGAAGAAGATTGTACGGTAGGCGTTACACCTTTTGGTGGTCGCTCAATTACAGTTTGGGGTGGGATATCAATAGACCATCGCACTGAACTTGTACTTTTTGTCCATGAGACAGTAACAGCTTTGCGATACATGGAAAGAATTCTGGAGCCAATAGTTCTTCCTCTGTTCATCAAATGGGCGAACAGTTGGTCTATATGGATGATAACGCCATACCACATCGAGCCAACATAGTGAACGAATTTTTTCAA
>CAXKVY010005286.1:0-25853 GCA_964058915.1 Tetropium fuscum | reverse complement strand
ATACGCCGTCTTGTAATGACAATTTTCCGCATTTTCCAACAATAATCTACAATTTCCCACTCTTTAAAAATTTTTTACTTATTAATCTTAAAATTCGCAATCGGCGCATTAAAAAATAGATACAATTGAACTAATATCTTTAAATTGCGAAAGGGTCGAAACAACGACATATTTTTCACGTTTTTCCGCTTTTCATGTTCACATTTACGGAAACTCAGATTCGTAATCAGCCACCCACAAAACCTATAGGAACCGATTTTTGGACCAAAATACTTATTCTCTTATGAATTAGAAAAAAAATTCTACCCGTGCTGGCCAATAATGGGTGGTTAAAAAAAGAGCATGGCCAGCACCTGAATGAGCCTGATGGTATAACTAACATGTTACCATAAAAAAATATTTGGATCTAACTGCGTCCTTTCATTTATTTTATTCTCCCCTTCATTGACTGGACTATTACATTTTATTCTTAATATAAGTACATTGTGTATGTGTAGGTCAAAATTATAACATTTATATATCTACGCATCCACTCTTTTTATGTAACTGTTGTACTTCATAGTAATAATTGAAATAAAATATGATTTTAACTAAAACCTATTTTTGATTTCGAAGATCTTGATTGAGACATTGGAGGTTAACTACCTATATTACCGAGTTAGCATGTTATATGAAGATATAAACTAGACAGTAAACAACAGCAGCAAGTAATTAAGATCCTAGAGCCATTAAGTTAAAAGCAGTTAATATTAAACCTGTTATCTACACTATTTAGATAGCTGCAGGAAATGTTTATTTTAAGTTTCACTTTAATGTAAAGGAAGTTGTCGACTGGAATCTCATAACCTTTTCGACCCTTTGGGAATCACTCCCCCTTGATCTTTCACACCACTAGATAAGATTAATCTAGAATATCTGTAACGTTATTTCTGTCACACCCCAATTGGCAGCTGCTTATATAAAGCCCTCCATCACAGCTTAAGTCAGTCGTAGTCAGTTCAGTCATAGAGCTCAGTCAGATTCAGTCAGTCTCAAGTCTACATTAACATAGTTTTAATTTGTACCAGAACGTTTTGGTACAATAGAATATATAGGTCAAAATAAGTGTTTTATTCGTGTAACAAATAATAAAGTTTTGTAAAAAGTTAAATTAGAAAAACGACATATAAAAGGCATTTATTGTTATTCCCAAATAAAACAGATGCGCTATGAGAGGACTGCAGGTAAAACTTGCCTTCAAAAAAAGCTTTTGAAAACATAATTATTTGGCAACACGTTTCTAACTACCTACCGTCAATTACAACAAAATACAAATATGTAGTATTAGGTATTGGCTTAGTGTATAAAATAAAAAAATACCTCATATGTAGTCGATGTGTTTATATACTGACGGAGGTCACGAGCGGTGGAACTCAACGGATTACAGAAGCTACGTGTGCCAATGCTTAATAATTGTTTAAACTAAATAGCATAAAATATGTGATTAGGCATTTTGATGATTGATTTGCAAGTGTTAAGATATATTATATCATTATAATTATTTTCAAAATAACTAGTTTCTTTTTGTAGGTTTTGGTTTAATTGAAACAAATATTTTACCTCCATTTTTAATACCTACAAAATCAAGGACGAATGATGGAATGAGTGACTCTCATCTGTTTTCCTAATTTACGTTTCACAATCGGCGCCAACCACAACCAATATTACTTAGTCATTATCTGAGTATTAAATATACTATGTATATTTAATACTCAGTATTAAATACTAATGTAAGAATATACTATGTATTAAAATTTACAAAACCGAATCAATATCAGACGCTACTCGATTTTGAAGGCGATCACACGTGCAACAATAAAACTCTCTTTGTTATTGTGCGAGAATCACTCCCGACATCTCCTTTCGCAAATAAGTTTCGCAAGTTTTGCTTGAAGTTTTCTGCTAGCGACTATTTCAATTGAGCATAATAATTGCTTTATTTTCAGCATATGATCATCCTAAACTTCTACCAATCATTTATCGAAAATTCAGATTTATTATGAGGGATATTCTGTTCTTTTACGTAATGATTTTACATAATAATAACATATTATGTTGAAAAAATCTCCTAATATAAAAAACTAAAATTTTAATTATAGTACAGTGCCACGGGGCGTTAAATATCATTAGAAATGGATTCTGTGGGCGTCCTAGGATTACAAGAATTGTGCATAAAATTGAAGGCTATATATATTTGTGAAACAAAATATGGAAATAATATGGAAATAATAAAAAAATAACCCGGGCAGAAGGACTGTAAAATCAAAAAAAGAGATTTAAATTTTATACAGAATGTATTTTTTTTAAACATAAAAATCAATTTATATTTTGCACAGAATGTATTTTTTTCAATTTTTAGAAGTTGCGCATAACTTTGATTCTTACGGGAAAACAAATTTTGAAACTTGGAATATCTAGGTTCGAACTCGTCGAAAATCTATCTGAAATTCAACAATTTTTATGTTTACACGCCATTAGGCGAAAATTGATTTGCTAAAATATTTTATGACTTGTACCAAATGACTAACCAAATAAAAACATACGAAACATTATTTGTATTATGCCATTATTTTAAAATAATTGCTATTTGGGGAGCCTTGTATAATGATTTTTGGAAGGTAAGTAGCAAGGTAAGTAGCATGTAAGGTAAGAAAGCATAATGGCGAAAGCAAATTGCGTTTACTATTAAGTGTCAAGCCCATATTAATAAATAAGGCGTTATGTTGAAAAAGACCATATACTTTTAAAAAAATATATAAAAGTATAAAAAATATCCTGATACAGCAATATTATTTTCATGAACTAGAATTTAAGAAATTCTCGTTATGCTGAATTATCTGTAAAAATTAAATTTGGCATTTTTAAAGCGCATTTAGTTTACTGCCCTTTTAGGCCCCGGGATTCTTATTCTAACGTTGGTCTTATGAGTTATTCTTAATAAAATTTTGAACAGAGTGTTGAAAACCTCACCCCGTTAGGTTAGTTAGTATCGATTTCATCCGTTAGTTTATTTTCAGTAAAAAAATGGGTTATGCAGATATACTGCAAACGCATTTTATGATGACGCTCTGCGTAAAACCATATTAAAAAGAAATAAATGTCCTATATGTAATTAAGTAAATTATGTATTGTAAATCGTAATCTACAAATGTCATATTTTACATAACTATTTTTTATGTACTAATTTTTTTAATTTTACATAACAAAAGTTTCAGTATCACCACATCATGCTGATATGCGTAATTTTTTTACATCTCGTAACTGGTTTTATATTTCAGGTAACGAAACAACAGTATTGCCACTAGTATATAAAATGGAGGATTATAGTGAATGTCTTCAAAACAATGATATATATTGTAAAGTAGATGCAAAATTACGAAGTTCTAATAACAGTGAACTTAATGCCGTTTGGGATTTAATAAATGTAAGTTGAGATCCCCCTAATAAAATATAGGACCGAGATGTGAAATATATCTTATTCATAACTATTAGACTGGGATATGATAACAGTTTATTTTCTCCGATTTCAACCAGCATACCTTTCGGAGGAGTGAAAGCGACTTATGACAACAAAGAAAAGCGGATACTAACCCGCTGGATGCTATTTTGTTAATTTATAAAGTTTTGCCAGCTGGGGATTAAACTTGTCAAGGGTGTACCTTCAAAATAAAAAGAGTTCTGAAGCAACAAGTGGGAGTTTCATCCCTAAAACCCACCCCTAAAGTGCAATTCGGTAATTTTTTGCAATTTTCTGGAAAACCGTTAGTCCTACAAAAAAACTTATACTTACAAAAAATGTTTTCAATAAAATTGTGTATAAAAAAGTGTGTGTACTTAAATTGTTTAGAAGAGGGTTTTCTAGAAATCAGCTATGGTAGCTATGAACACGAACATGGCATAATCATGTATTTTATGTTACGATACAATGCCCATCTATCATAGATATTATATTAATCTGTGCTGAAGAATGAATATGTATGTTTTGTGTAGTCAAGTGGTCTGTGGTGTGACAGTCGTGGCAGAATAAAATGGACAAGTGAATAATAAAGTCTTATGTTTGACAGTGAGGGTTATTATTTGAACTACAAAAGATTACCAAAAACAGATGATATTAACATTTTAGGTATAATTTTGGAACTCTATGATTTAATGTAAGGTTGCTTTATATTGGAGGTTTTTAAAACAGTTTTGCGATTTATACAGAAGCACCCGTTGCCACGCCACCATTGAGGTAGAGTCGTCGGTTCCTATTTTTTAAGTGCATGGTTTATCTTTGAGACCTAATCCACAAGTCAAAATAAATTTATAATACGTTTTCGGCAGTATCTACCTCATCTGTGGTATCTGTATTGACACAGCTTCGGCCACGGAATTTCTTGCAGATAGTTGTGCAATTTAAGCTTGCCTTAGTACAGCTGCATCTCTTTCCATTTTTCCAAAATCTTGTTTGCAGGTTTTTAATTTTAAAATAGAAGCTGGGGCGGGTTGCTCAGTGGTATAGAGAGGTGACAGTGCATAATAATTTTTTCCAGCTCCAAAGTTCAGGATGCAAATTTTGTCCACGTCATATTCACACTTTATGATAACTACGCTGGGAATGTTGTTGTGTTGCTGTCGACGTGGGAGATAATATTGAAAGAACCACGGCACTGCCCGCTTGGCCAACAAATTTATTAAAATAAGCATATCTTTGCTCACTAAGACTACCCTCAAATGATTTAGCTTTTTAGAGCTCCAATATAAACCTTTCACCATCTTGCTCAGTTTATGTTTGAGTTAACTTAGCGTTATTAAAAATTTGAATTACACTATCAAGGTCCTTTCTGCGATCAAATAGGTGTTCAAACTGTTGTTTGCCCTTTCCAAAGAATCCTGACTTGGTATCGCAGCCAGTAATAGCATGAATGAATTAGAGAGATTCTTTACAATTGCGGACAATATTAGATGACTGTAAGTTCTTCGAACTATACAGCAGTTTTTTAATATTACCATGAGCTTCTTTTTGAAATATGATACCTGTGCCCTCTGGGGTAACTGCAATTAATAAAACAAGAAGGCCGACGTCTTGATCAACCACTACAACTTGTTCGTTTTAATGAGATTTTCTGATAGCAGTGGCAACAATTTCGACATCAGCATCATCTACTGCAATATATGTGCCTACATTTTGGTTGTTGAGATGTTCAGCAAGCTGTAAAATAAGTCGTTCCTTATTGTTAAGATTATTTAAAAATTTACTTTGCTGCTCAACTAATACTGTGTTTTTGTGCAGTATCAGGCGTAGAGCGTTTTAACAGTCGTCTTTGATGTGCGACACTTTTTGTGCGGACAGTATTTCGGAATAACTGTCAAATACAAGAGTAACTCATTATCCGCTTGTGGATTTTAATGTGTCGGAATGTTTGGTTTTCGATATCGGCCGCCGCGAATTGTATTGTATTCTAATCGAATTGTATTTTAGGGGTGGGTTTTAGGGATGAAGCTCCCACTTGTTGCTTGAGAACTCTTTTTATTTTGAAAGTAAATCCCTTGGCAAGTTTAATTCCCAAGCGGAAACCCCATAAACATTTTTTTTCCTATTGGGCTAATTTTAAGGTAATATGAATATAGCATTTGTTATAGTAGAACTTTTAGAACATAATAAAGCTAAAATACAGAATTTAGTTAATATACCTACAGAAACTGTTCACCTAAAAGAATTAGAGAAACCTCATCATTCAAATGTTCCACCGGCATATCGATGACACCAACGGAATTAATTAGTTGTAAGAATAATCCCAGACCTTTACAACTAGGACAAATATAAATATGTAACGACCACTGGACATACGTACAAATATTCAATATAAAATCCATTTTACTTGAATTTATTCCACGTTTCATAATTAGAATTAAATCCACGTTTCATGATTTACAAACTATATTAGAATTAACAACAATTATTCACATGAATATTTTTAAAGTTATATTATTATTAATTTAGAAAATAAGATCATAGGATGAATTAATCAAATTAATCCAAGTTACTCGGATTCCAGTAGATACCTATAAACGCTGTTTATTAAACGCTTTAGGATCAATTGTAAAAGTTATTACTGCAAACCTCCATAGCGAGGGAGATATAGCCCGGAGAAGTAAATTATTTACAAGCAAATCTTGTATAAGTTGCTAAACTTATCAATTATTAGTTTTAATGAAATCATAAAACGTCGTACACATAATCAAATAATACAAGAATCAAGAATTAAATAAATCGAAATTACCAATAAACAAAATTTAATTCAACAGACAAATAACTATATTTCTTAACCCAGATGATTTTGAACTAAATTACATTTATGTACCTATCAAATAATATACAATACTTTGGATAAAATAGAAATAGCAATCACATTTGCCAATTTTAATACCTTGTAGAGTTCAATCGCTAACCTACTTCAGTTATTACAAGAAATTAACAATACTGCAAATATAGTATTGCCGCTTGAACCAGAACTTTTAAAATATAATAACATACATACAATATAATATAAGAACAATTTAACATATCAATATTTTTAAATGTACCCTATGTTAGTAAAAGTACATACGAGTAACTCTCATAAAATTTTTCCAAATATTGTATTAAATGAACAAAACTACGTCCTAACAGAAAAAAATGTAAATTTATTAATAATAATGAATATCTCTTCAACACCTTAAATACAGTACGAATTAATGACCTTGTGAAATTAGTCTATGATAATATAATGTTTGATAAAGATATATCTGAATGGTTACCTATACCAATTGAAATAAAAGAAATTCAAATCCAAAAATTAAAACTTAATTAATGGATACTGGTTATTCCTATAGAAAGCATTGCAACTCAAATCTATAATAAACAAATAAACAAATTGCAATTGATAGGTACAGTTGCGACCGCCCAAATGTTAACGAATTTTGGTTGTCATAGAAATTTCAGCTGATAAACATATTACTTAGTATTTTCTATTACAAAGATGAGTAGAAAGAAGAAACGTATAGTATGAAAAAGTTGCCACTAATATTACTATTTTATGGAATAATTACTAATAAAATAACTACTTTATTACTTGTTTAATAGTCCCTAATATACCTACACAGTACTATTATTCTTAAAAAGGTTAATTCAACAAAAGTAAAGAAAACTAATCTTTATATTTAAAAAACACAAGAAAACATTAGTGTTAAAAACATGTGAAAGTTGTATATTTTATATTAAAAAAAACCATGGCAAGAGGAACAACGACTAAAAAGGCTTAAATAAATTGAACCAGAGCCTTGTCTTCATTCTCAGTGGAGACCTTTGTCTAATATGCCTTTTTAATCGTTGTTCCCCTTGTCAGTGTTTTTGAAGTGAATACTTCTTTAGCCACATGAGAATGATTTTTCAAGGTCGCGTCACGACACATTTTATAACATTTTCGTCTCGCAAGTGAGATAAAGCATATGAGGGACAGAGAGAGAAACAGAGAAATCGAATGCAGCTGTGACTTGGGCAACGACCCCCCACGTTCTAAAGCGGAAAGCAATTTTTGATATAATGAGAAACAGAGATAGCGAATGCAGCTTTGGCTTGGGCAACGATCCCCCACAAATGTTCTAAAGCGGAAAACAATTTTGATATAATTTATAAACGATCGTGACAGAATCGGAATTAACCAGAATACAATATTACTTATGCATATACTGCTGGATATATCTGGATTGGGCTTTCAAATCTGATCCAAATGAATGATGATCTTTTTTGCGGAGGATGCGTCCTTGCCACTACCTCACTTTCTTCGTGAGAAATTTGGTTTAGATATGAATAACGACCGGAACATTGCCACGACTAAATAAGGAACAACGATTAATGCTATATTCTCTAGATATCACCATTTAGAATCACGAATAAATGTGTCATACTTCAGTTACCATAAAGCCAATATTAACTCCTTCTCTCTCCCTCTCTCTCTCACACACACTCCCAACGAAACGCGGATTTTTAAAATATATAATATACAGCTTTTACTAACATTTAAACCAGCAGCCAATTCACAGTGACAACGACAGTCGTTGACGACCGACGTTTTGTTCTAATTTTGCCACAGCTTTTGCGTGTCAGTTAAGTGCCTCATCATATTTTGAGTGACGTTTTTAAATTTATTATCAATGACAATATTTGATGTTTACGGCAGCTATGATTTAAAATCTAAATTACACTATACAATTTTGCCGTTCACGTTTGGGTGGCCGCAACTGTACCTATATATGCGAATTCTTAATAAATAGCCACATCCTAAAAACACATATCACTAGTCAATCCACAAATCGATTTGAACTACCATACTTAAATGTTAATTTATAGCGGCCAAATCATAACTTTACGCCTAAATACAATACTCATAAAATATTAGACACAGAATACCTTATAAACAAAGCACATGCAAACTTGGAAGAATTGGAACCCTTGGTGGGTTTTGCCTTGCTCGACTATGTTCCTCCATCTGGTTCTATCTACCGCTATTTTCCTCCAGTTTCATATTCTTAGAGTTTTTAGGTGTTCCTCCACATGGTCTATCCACCTTTTCTTGAGTCGCCCTTTCGGTCTTGTGTTTTGAGGTTTCTATTCAAGGATTCTTTTCACAATTCTCTCTCCCTCCATCCTATATACATGTACTAACCACATTATCCTTTGATTTACTTTATGCATCTTACTATATCATCTCCTTCTATAAGTGCATCAATTTCGTGATGCATTCTTATTCTTCATAATATACCGTTTTCTTGCACTGAGCCGTATATTCTTCTAAGGATCTTTCTCTCAAAAGGATACTACTGGTCTTATAAGTGTTTTATAGATTGTGATCTTAGATTTTCTATTTAGTATGCTGCTCATTAATTTTAAATAGGCATAATAGCATTTATTTCCTTTTAGGATTTTTGCGCTTACCATTATTGGTAATTTTGGTGCCAAGGAAATTGAATGTCTTGACGCTTTCAATCTGACCGCCGTTTATATTAATATTTGGTAGTTCTATTGGGGGATTCCTGCAGCAATATATATATTTCGTTTTGTCTTTGTTCACTTGAAGGCCTCCTTTATTTACCTGTGGCTCAAGATATATGGCGGTGTGATTCAGGGAGGCAAGGTCACGTGCAATTATTGTAATATCGTCCGCATACCCAAGTATTTGTGTGGTTTTATTTACGTTACTTCTAGTTCTACTGATTTTTTTGGTAGCTGTTTCCAGCACTAAGTTGAAAAGCACTGCCGAGAGAGCGTCTCCTTGTCTTACCCTCACTTTGAAACTGTCTATTATGCCACGGTAACTTCTACCATTTTTACAACTTTTCGGGGTAATCCTAGGAGAAATTTCGGGGTATTCCTATATCTATGTTATATTCACAAGAGAAATTCCTGTATTTGTCTTAACATACACATGTGGTCTGTGGTTGATCTATTTTTCTGAATCCATTTTGGTATTCGCCTTCATGTGTACTTATTTTCTCAATATATATTTTGTATAAAAAACTACTAATAAAGAAAGTATCCACGAAAAAGTCCCGAAAACCAGGATACTTGGAAGAAGGGAAGAAGAAATCAACGATGATATACACCAACTACTGGAGGAGTTACGTCCCTAGACTATATGCCTTTGTTATTATACCTTATCCTTAGCTCAACTTGCATTGTATAAACTTATAAATAATATATGTAATGGCCAGTAAGAAGCCAGTCTCGTCTATATGTTCGAGTTATTAATACCAATAAAGTCCGTTAAAAAAAGTTATTTGTTCATTTCAAAAATATAAATATTATATTAATTTTTTGCTTAATTTTATGAGAATTAGTATCAGTAAAAAAGTATTCTCCTTACTTGACAACTACATATGTTCGTCTGCTAAATAATAATTTATATTTTAGGCGATTGCATGTAACAAAAACAAATTAGACCGCAGCCTTATTCACAGGGGCCTATGTATACCAAAACATGAAGCGCACAGTGTGGAGTTAATACGAAATTACTCCACACTGCATATTGATAATGAACTGAAAAATATGAATGTGGTTTCTTCAGCTGAATATATTACTTGTATATCTAATGAAAAGATATCTGGTTACAACACAGTCTTCACGTGAGAATAAATACAAATATAATCATATATTTTATAGTATTAGTGATTCCTTTTCAGAATTGCCTTGGTAGTATATTTAATTTTAACTGCATGTGCCACACTGTATGTTAGGACTATAAGGAAACCTGAGAATCATCAACTAGCCGAAAAATCGGGTAAGTGAAACAGTTGAAAATATTTTCACGTTAAACACGTAACAGTTAACTCATATTGTATGATGTCACGGTATCAGTATTTTATTTCCAGGTTTATGATATGTTTATCTATTTTTCTAATCTGTATGAAGTTAGCCCCCACTTAAATAATAACTAAAATTAGAAAAAAAATTGGCAATATTAGGTTGTACCAACTTTGCATTGCTATCTATATATTGTAGAATTTTTTCGAGATGACACATGTTATAACATTTTCGTTTCGCAAGTGACATAAAGCAATGACCGATATGAGGGAGAGAGAGAAACAGAGATTACAAATGCAGCTTTGACTTGGGCAACGATCCCCCACAAGTGTTCTAAAGCGGAAAGCAATTTTGATATAATGAGAAACAGGGATACCGAATGCAGCTTTGACTTGGGCAACGATCCCCCACAAGTGTTCTAAAGCGGAAAGCAATTTTGATATAATTTATAAACGATCGTGCTAGAATTGGAATTAACCAGAATACAATATTACTTATGCATATCCTGCTGGATATATCTGGATTAGACTTTGAATCTGATCTAAATGAATGATGATCTTTTTACGGATGATGCGTCCTTGCCACTACTTCACTTTCTTCGTGAGAAATTCGGTTTAGATATGAATAACGACCGGAACATAGCCACGACTAAATCAGGAACAACGATTGATGCTATATTCTCGAGAAATCTACATCATTTAGAATCATGAACATATGTGTCACACTTCAGTTCACTAAAGCCAATATGTACAATACCTCTCTCTCTTTCTCCCTCTCGCTCTCTCTCACTCTCTCAACGAATAGGTAAAGAAGTATTCACTTCGATCACGTGTACTGTACTGCACGCGGATTTTTTTAATATACTGCATGTTTAAGGAGTTTAATCAGAAATGTGTTTTTTACGTACCTTTAATTGAAAAACAAGAAACACGAAACAGAATTTTTTTGTTGTTGTACTACATGATACTAGCTATATCAAACACTATACCGCATCAAAAAAATCTAGTGTTTTCGAAATATATAGAAAAAATCGTAGCCTCTTACTTCTCGAAATCTATTTTTTCTAATATATGCTAATCATATTAAACAGTAGGTATATGGTTAAAAAAAACACGTCACACGTTCAATCATTCTTATATTTAGTTCATGAGACAGACGGCGGATGTGCACCTGAATTGTAAGCAATTGTATTGCTGGTCCTTTTTTAAGATTAGTTTTAGATTAGGAGAACAGATTAAAATAAATCGCAGTACTTTTTATAAGTCATATTTTATGGATGTTCTCGTATATTTATACGTAATTAAGTATCATAGGTTCCAAACCATTTAAAAAATAAAAATAAATTGTCTTTAAAATTGTGTTATTGCTGTATACCTACATGGAGTTTATATTTGTATGTTTGCTATATAATGTACAACATTATACATGAATATTAAATTAAAGTCCGGGAGGTAGTGACAGATTTACAGGCGTGATTTTACCCAGTATGCGTTTTGAAGGGTTTTGGAGGGTTTTGATATGCATATTCTGATGATAATAAATGATAAATTGAAGAATCATTCCGGGTCATATCGTCCGCATACCCAAGTATTTGTGTGGTTTTATTTACGTTACTTCTAGTTCTACTGATTTTTCTCTCATATATTATCCTAGCATAAACGTGTATTCTTCTTAATGGCAGCCTGTTCAGAAACGCAGATGAATATTTTTTTTAAATGCAAGCAAATCTAACCGTGCAGGGCATTTAGGGCATTTAGGGCATCTAGGGTCAGGCAAACGGTACGCGTAGACTTTACTTGTAAAGTCTTGGAACTATATTTCATGCAAAAACTGGTTCTTTATTGCACTAGTGCAAAAAAAAATTATTGCACTCATCTGTCATTCTACTACAGTGTTTTCACATAAAGATCGTGACATGTCACCTAATGTCAGAACATTAATGCCACTTACATTTATTTTTGAATTTTCCATGAGCGTAGAAAAATATTGTATGCAACTCGTACAAAAAGTGTTTACTGCACTTGACGTGTTGTCCAACTCGGCCTGCCGGCCTCTTTGGACAATTTCACGTCGCATGCATTAAACATTTACTTTTGGCACAGGTTGCATAAATACCTATTAAATTACCTAATTAATTAATTTAAATTTTGCTCCATAACTTTAAAATGAAGCAAAATGTCAAAAATTTATAAGACCACAATATGTTTGATAAGAAAGCAGCGGTTTCAGTTAGCTTACTAATAATATTCAAGGGCGTAGTAACAAACATATTGCGTGGGTAAAAGGGTCTATGGTACACAGAAAACAATCACCCAATGCATTTCGCTCCATAATTTTAGACTAAAATATTGCTTTTGGAATACTAAATAATTGTAGTAAATTTGAAGTCGACCTTGTACTTTGTTCGGGAGTTAAGTAAGAAAAACTGTAAAAGAATTGATAGTTTAACACCATGTATCTTATTAACGGTATTTTAACGGTATTTATTTTTTGTTTTTATTTAGATTCATATGTTGTCAACAAATTATTACCAATGTTCTGCCTCATTACCAACTGGAAAAAAATCACCAAAGAAATTGAAAATAAGGATTATCTTCAACTAAAATCCATACAGGGTATTCGCTTTTATAATAGTATGCTAATAGTATTTATGCATGTGGCCATAAGTTTTGGTATATTTTATTCATCAAATGCGGAAAAACTGGAAGAGGTTAGTATATCTGAATAGATAATTTGTGATATAAATATCAAACTATGATCTTTCTAGGTATTCAATTCAGACGTAGCCAGATTTCTGATATATTTTAGTGTATTTCTCGTTCAGTCGTTTTTTGTGATATCCTCATTGCTGGTAACAGTTCAGATTTTTAATCACTACAAAAAATACGACGAATTTACGATCAACCAAGGGTTTATTATATACATAAATCGATATTTCAGGTAAATATTTATAAATAAATAAAGTTTAATATATGTATAATGATAGTGTACGAACACCTTGTTATAAGATTATTATACCTATTAGGTACGTTCGCAAGGAGCAGGCAGGATATCCGTACTTAGCAGCGCTTATACACATATAGGAAATGACAGAGGGAGATGATATTAACAGTATACCTCAAGATCATTGTTCTCGCAATAATGGTCACTGAAATCGACCCTGTTAATAATATGATATAGGCCAGTAGAAATAGGAAAAAAATCATCGATTTTGAGAAAAATCTATATACAGCGATATTTTTGAAAAAAGTTCAAGGTTTTGGTGTCTAGAATATGTTGTTATAGACGCGGACAATATATATATATATATATATATATATATATATATATATATATATATATATATATATATATATATATCTATATATATATATATATATATATATATATATATATATATATATATATATATATATATATATATATATATATATATATATATATATTTATATATACATATATTTATATATACATATACATATACATATACATAGACAATATACATAGTAAATTATAAAATATCAGATAATTATGTAGATTTGTTGCAATAATTTCAAGCAATACTAGTACATGTGCACTTTTATTCAAAATTATAGATGATAAAAGGTAACGAGACATTGTTAAAGTAATATAATAAAGTAAAATATACAAATTTGAAGTCTAATACACAAAATAACTAACGAGAGACCACGGGCGTACGGTGAAATTTTGAGCGAGGGAAGCAATTTGCAGCTTTATGCAAATTGCTTAAATCGGAAAGCCAGTTTTATTTCAGACACCTTTTTCATTTTTGCGGTTAAATTTGTCATAGGCGGTTTTGCCTTTCTTTTAGTAAATATTTGAAGCTTATCTGCGAAGTTTAATGATAAAAATCTCTTTATTATTAAGACACATACCACATATTCAAGTTGGCGCTTGTTGCATGTCCATATCCGTATTATTGTCTTCCATTTCGCTGCTTCGCATGAAACGCGACGCAGTACGAGGCACGTATCATACGTGGATAGCCGTTAAAACTTAACTTAAATTAAAAACAAAGAACCTACTCCAACGATAGCTTACGCGCCTACATAAATTACGCAACTGTCCAGCCAGCGCGCGCCGAGGCATTAAGTAGGTGGAAATGAAAGTTCAATATCATCTCGACGTAAACAAAGAACCTACGCCAACGATAGCTTCCGCGCCCGCACACACTGGCGACTGGTTCACCATTAAGCAGCCATTGCGTCAGAGAAGAGAAGCTAGCGGCCGGCATAGGTTATATTGGATTTTATTCTACTGCGACTCGATCGGACTAAAAGCCATATTTGTTATATGTTAGGGGAAGTTCTGTTTCCCTTGCTTCCATGGGCTACACACCCCTGCGAGAGACATATTAAAATCAATAATGATAATTACAGAAAAATAAAATAAAAATTCACATAATACATTGACAGCTAAGTCAAGCCAAGTCACAATCATGCTGGATAAGAACAGCAAATCAATACCTAGAAGTCAATTACTAATTAAGGAATACAAAAAGGTATTACAAACCATAATTTGTAAAATAAGTTTGTAAAGACCATTTGAAAATGTACTAGGTTAAGAAGTGATTTAAAAGCAATAGTGTTGTGTAAGAAATCTTAAAAACTAAGAAGTTATATGAACTAAATAGTGAACTACAAGTTTATCTGGTACCTACCTATCTAAAATGAACATTATATCTAGTACTCAGGTAGCGAACAAAGAAGTTAGATAAAAAAACAATTATTGATTAGCAACTAAAAAATTAAGGAGAAAAGAGCATGGTTTAATTAATTGCGAAAAATGTTATCAAAAATAATAGTTAAAATCGGTATAATTTAAAATTCAAAGACTTCCGTTTAGTGAAATATAGGTTAAACAAAGGCTTCAAGCAAGTTTTGTCCAAGCAGTTCCAGAATATGTTCCTGAAAGATCATGTATTCCTTCAGTAGCGTCTATCCAGTTTCCAGCAGTAATAAAGTTTTTCCCAGAGGAAAGGAAATTGCTATAATATACAGAACTATGAATAAAACGTAGCCTTTACATTTAAATAATACTATCATTTTAAAAAAGAACGAATTCGTAAAAATAAAGTATTACAAACTTTAAATAGAAAATAAGTACTGACCAGTTATAATTTCTTGCAAAAAAGTGTGTTCAACATTGTAACAACAATCTTTAAAGCGATTTTATAGATTAAATAGATCTTTTAGACTTTCATCTTAGCTAATAAATTGACAGCTCTTGTATATATATTTTCTTAGAAAACTTACAATGACTATAATTATGTAGAGAATGACTATAATTATGTAATTATATATACAGCTATTTTCTTAGGTGTTCATAGCTTGTTAATTGATCGTATAATATATTTTTGTATAAAGAGGGTTTACATATTGACAAAGGTTAATATGTTGACTGTTGATGTTTTTATTTTTTATGAATTACTGCATTATGAATTATTATTATGAATTACTACATTTTTGACTAAGGTAAAGAGTTTAGCCAGGGTAATATTTACCCTGTTTACAGTATGATAATAGTAAATATTAATAATTTAATGTAAATAAACTATAAAATTACGAAATATTGAAATAAAATTACGTATTGTTATTCTCTTACAGATATTTTCTTTTATATGTATGTATGTTGAACATGCAAAAATAACAAAACTGGCGCAATTGCTGCGATCAATTGATTTAAAAAAAAAATATTATTTTTGAATTCTATTCTTTAGGAAGGGCGTTTAGAACCTTTTCTAAGAATAATAATTATTATATGATTAAATAGCTATATTTTAGGGTAGGTGTGACTTCTGCTGTAGTAATAATGGCATTAAGATTCTCATTCATGAATATAATAAATGGTCCAATTATATTTGATTGGATAGAATATACGACAGGAGCATGTGTACACAACTGGTGGCAAACACTTTTCTTTGTTAATAATTTCTTAGTCTTCAAGGATTCAGTAAGTATGACTAATTGCAATAAAAAAGGCACATTTTCTTAATTGTTAGGTAATATTTATTAGTAACGTGTTATTTTTAATGTTAAAATTATTTCGGGTTTTCGCTTATTTTATCTAATCTAATCCCTCTAATTAGATTAAACAAAATAAGCGAAAAACCAAAAAAGGGTAACTTCTACGTACGCCTCTGTACCACGCTTATCTCATAGTGGGGGCTTAGTGTGTTTTCCTCCTAACTAGTCCTAACAAAGTCTAGAAGTCAAAAATTTTGTTCCTTACAAGTCACCCCCCCCTATTACCCCCTATTTAGCACTCATTGACTGTGTTATGTTATCTTTCTTTTATCCATTATTCTAAATTTAAAATTTTTATTTTTACGTCTAGAGATGAAAATATTTTCGTATTTGAGTAAAAAAAACATGGGTGTGTGCTTACGACCACACGACAGAAGTGGAAACTTCTAATTTTAGAATTTTAAAATATATACCTATATTCTCAGTTATTTGGTAATCGTTGGTTTTGCCTGACGTGTTCAGGCTTTGGAACTTTTTTTGCGTTTTTATTTCCGCATCGGATTTTGTAGCTGTGATGTTTGGTCTCTTGGTTGTTGAAGGGTGTGTGAAAGACGTACCTTGCTCAGTGATATCTTCAATCTTCAATTTGATCATCAATTTTGGTGCTGTTTTCAGGACCTGTGCCCACGCGTCACGCTCGAATATGCAACGCTCCTTTGGGTAAAGTCAGCCTGAGTGAGAACTTCTTAAGCGCGCTCTGCACTTTTATTTTTGTGGGTGTCAAATTAGAGTGGGTCGTTACGCGTCACGCTCCTGCGGGTAATGTCGGGTAAAGCGCGCTTTTAAAGTATTTCAAAGACCCTTATTGTGGTAGAAAAAGTGTATACAACCTCCTTCGTCAGTGCGACATCGAGTACAGGCCAAAAACCCCGGGAAAAACAACTTCCAAAAATTTTGAGGTACATGTCAGTTCCTGACACAGGACGTACAAAAATGGACACAGACCCTGAAAACAGCACCAAAATTGAAGGTGTGTGCAAACTTGCAAAGAAGAGACATATCACTGAGCAAGGTACGTCCTTCACACATCCTTCAACAACCACGAAACCAAACATTACAGCTACAAAATCCGGTGCAGAAATAAAAACGAAAAACAAGTTCTAAAGCCTGAATACGGCAGGCAATACCAACGATAACCACATAAATACCTGAGACACCCACCGGCCAAACTAGCATACTAGCAAAGAATTGAATCGAATCAACTGCCGAAGTGATGGTCCGTCGCAATACTTACTAACTACGAGTAGGTATTTTGGAGAGACATACTGTGGGGCCGCATCTAGCGCCGGTTGCCTGAAGCATATGTGTCACGGGCGTGTACGATCAACGTGTATTAACGGGTGCGATGTATTGCGGGTTGTGGTAATACGGGCGGACGGTTATATATATATATATATATATATATATATATATATATATATATATATATATATATATATATATATATATATATATATATATTAGTATATATATATTACAGTATATATATTTTAAAATTCGAAAATTAGTTTTCACTTCTATCGTGTGGTCATAAGCACACACACATAAGTTTTTTTTTATTATACTATTTTCATATATTAGCAGAAAATATATTTATGAACATGAAAACACTATACCTATGTTCATTTTCAAACTTACCACCCCTGTAATTGAAAAACCGCAAAATATTTGAGAATACGCCGGGACACGTCGATTTTTATTTTAGGGGAGAACATTTTTGACTGTCATGGGGTTTTTATCTCCCTAGCTCCTAGGGCTCCCAATTTAAAATAAACGCAGTGTATAAGTAAACTATATGGGACTGTTCGTCACCAGATATATCTTCAATGGATATATTCTAAGATTGTTATCTTAATTAGTATCTAGAGGTTAATTGCCTTATTCTTGTAATAAGATTGATTAATTTTTTAGTGCAATCCCATATCATGGTACCTTGCGGTGGATTTTCAATTATATACAACAACAATTATTATAATTTATTTGTTGTTAAAATACAAATTAAATGAGAAGATATTTCTTGGAAGTCTATTTATAATCTCCTATATAGTGTATGGATCAATTATATACCATTATTCAACAGACGTAATATATAAAGGCTCATTTAAGTAAGTATAATTAAGAATATTATTTTTCCGAATTCATGCACGCATTATAATATGGTACGCCTGTGATTTAAGGTGTGAATAAATTGCAGTATCTTGCAATGTTGCATTTGGACGCGAGAGAAAATATAATTAAAAAAATATAGTTTAAAAGGCTAAAAAAACAGGCTTTAAAGGGAAACCGAACTAAAAAGTAAAAAATAATGTTTAACTATTAAGATTTTGTAAAAAAGAGTGGGGTGCATGACATGAAATATTTATTTATAATATTTTAACAATTTATATCATGCACCCCACGTTTCTCTATAAAATCTTACTAGTTAAACATTATTTTTTACTTTTTAATTCGGTTTCCCTTTAAAGAGTGTTTTTTAAGTTTTTTTAACCATAATTTATTTTTTACTTTTTAGTATGGTTTGCTACAGAATCGTGTTTTTTAGTTGTTTTAAACTAAAGTCTCGAGTTTTGTATCTAAATAAGAAACTGCATGTTTCAAGAGCAGGATTAATTAGGAGCTTTAATGTAATTACATTAAAGCTCTATCTAAAGGTGAATTGCTACATTCACGAATTGGGTGGGACAAAGAACGTCATGTTGAACATTTTTAGGATGAAATGGCTACGAGTACAAATAACTTTGAAATTAGGTATAGCTTAAGAAAAGTGGATTATTTATGGTTATCTAAGTAATATGAGAATTATTAATTTACATATTTATGAGTTTTGAGTATGGTAGTTGAAGTGTACGCAACACTATTATTTGTTCACCCTCCTTGATTCGAAGGAATCCATCTTTATGAGGCTCCGATCTATCATATACTACAACCAAAGTTCATTAATATTTAATGTACCTATACAATCATTAAGAACTTATCTTTTGTAATAATGTTGACACCTGCTTGTATTTTTTTCAGTTTGCTACGAAGCTACACATTCTTGCGGTCCCGCGAATTAGTTACGTTATATACATCTACGTACTCCAATTGGTCTACAAGTCTAGTTGGCATATATCTGGGAACAATTTATATGAGGACTAAAGATGTAAAGATTGAATTTGGCACAGTAAGTAAATGTTACACCAATAAAATATTGGATAGCCTACCAAGCTTTCTTCTAAATTATTTAAATTGTGCCACTGTAGTACCTAAAGTACTTATTGTAGCAGCTATAGCAGAATTTTATTTTAATGTTTTTAGCAGTTTTTGAGAACGGCATTTTTTCCCGTGCGTTCACTGAAGACGCTGCACAAATATTATTTCATAATATATAATGTGAAATGTTAAATGATTCATAAATAGTAGAAGATTTCATAAATAGAGGATACGAATTAAGGACGACGTTCACCCATCCGTTTAATAGATGGAAAGTATTTTTTCTAATTTTGCCATGCAAAGTGACACTTTTCAAAATCCTTTGACGTTAGGAAACGTCTTACTT
Organism: Tetropium fuscum; assembly: GCA_964058915.1. Taxonomy (NCBI): domain Eukaryota; kingdom Metazoa; phylum Arthropoda; class Insecta; order Coleoptera; family Cerambycidae; genus Tetropium; species Tetropium fuscum. The sequence goes on along the minus strand of CAXKVY010005286.1, from coordinate 5,908 downwards.
TTCACAACCAGTCACGGAAAGTAAAATATTACGCAACTGGTTTTGAAAATTTCATTTCATAGTAGGTTATTTAGACCTGACAAGTATGAAAGTGACAAAATTCCGTTTTCTTCTCAAAAAATATAAAATTGGTTAAATTAGAAATTAGAAAAAATCTTGTATGAAACACGTTGGGAAACATTATTTTGTGTAACTACCATCCTTTTGCGGAACTCGCTAGCGCTCGTTACGCTATGTTATAAAATATATTGCAAGTGGGTTAGCTAAAAAATTCCTGAGAAGACTATAATTAATTAAAAATAAAAAAAAATTTAACATTTTTAAAATAGTTATGACTCATTTGATAAAGAAACAAATGTTATACTAATCGAAAGTATGAAGCCTATATAATATGGAAACGTTAGGTTGCCTATTTTTTCCTGGCGTAACTATTGGGTTGGCAGGTATAAACAGGTAAGTCGATACTAGTAATTTATGCTCATCTGTTTAATAAATAAATCGTGTATGAAAATAAAGGTAATTTCATTGCCAACACGATCATAGAGGGTTGTCTGGTTTGAATTCCGGTTGGCGAGCTTTAATAAGTGAAATATTGGTGCGATTGAAAATGTACGACAAAGATGTCCCAGAAAACTATTCGTTGTGATAGAAGAGGACGCAGCATTGTAGCTTCGCGCTGCTCGTCCATCGGATGAAAGAGAGTGCGCATACTATTTGTACGTGCAATTGAGAGGGATAGCAATATATACTAGTGAATAATAATAATGCTAATAATAATCCAAAATAACGCTCGGAATTTTTGAATTTTGAATTAATCATAGTCTCGCCAGGAATTTTTTAGCCAACCAACTCGCGATATATTTTACAACATATTAGAATATATATAAAATACTTTTCATCCATTAAACGGATGGGTGTAGGTCGTGCTTAATTCGGATCTTCGACTAAAATGAAGCAGGTTGTTTTGTGTCTTAATACCAACAAGATTGTGATAATGTACAGAAGTTTCTAGAACATTCGAGGTTCTCACGCCATAGGGGCGTATGCCCCAAAAGCAAAATTTTGCAGGAGAGACGATAAACTGTTGAGGAACGAATGGTTTTAAAAAAATACAAATAATGGCGGTAAAATTTATTAAAAAATATATGGTTTATGATAATTCTTTTAAAATAAAAAATATTATCTATTTGGCTGATCCGCCTTTATGCCAGGAAGAAACTATTACTTATTTTGGGGCGTATGAACCACTTATATGAAATAATAATAAACAATTTGCCACATAAGCAACGAATCAAGTTTATAACTACCACTACAGTTTTAAGAAAAAAATATGCTTTAGGATGTACAGCGTATTCCAAATAAGATGTCCCCACATGTCCCCGAAAACTATTAAAGTAACAAAAAAAACTTAGATACAAAAGTCCCGGTAATATTTGACTATGGTCAGCATATGATCCCGTTTTAAAGAATCCTTTTGTTGAATATGTTTCATACAACTAGACTTTTACGATATTGTCAAGCATTCAAGAAGAGATAGAAAGAGCTTTAAATGGCTTATCCGTTACTATATTGGCACATAGAAATAGAACTTTCAAGTATTCACATACCAATTCTTAGTGAATTTTCAATTTCGTGCCCCCTGTATTGGTAGATTCAAGTTTTGAAAGAAATAATATAATAATAATATTAATATTAAATAGGCAGGCGAGTTTGTTGTCATTATCTTTTAAAAAGAGCACATATAATGCGTATATCGTCTTATATTCATTCTCATCGGTACCAAATATGTGGCTTGAAGATTTTACTGCTATATGCAGTTATAGCACATTCGATGGACGGTTACTATCATTCAGAGAGTGGTGTCGTATTTTAATACCTACTAAATTTACATGAACAGGATTCTATTATAGAGGTGAACATGATATTGTACGATGTTTCTGGTATAGAGTGGAGATTTATAGCTGGTGACCTATCGAGGTCACATCTTTAGCCACGAATATTGGCGCGCGCTATTAAAGATCATATGAAATATAGTAAAATTGTTCTTATGCGAAATTAATTCAAGATAAATTTGTATCGAACATGGTGTGGAAAAATGAGTATATATTTCGGCTACTTATTTCGAGAAAGATGTAGTTGGTTTTCAAACCAAAAACACAGAAGCAACTTTTCTGTCACTTGCGCTATATCGACATTTTGCTCCGTTTTTGAGATATTTAATAAAATTCGTGACAAGCAAAGAAGGATGGTTGCAAATAACTTGATAGATAATAACATTGAATTTTGGAATAATGTGGTTTTTTCTGACGAAAAAACATTTTAATGTTGTCACAGTAGACGGCTCCGTGTTTATAGATCCGTAAATACTAGGTTCCGGGAAAATTATACGAGGTCCATCAATATCAGTGGGCGCTTTTCAATAAACGTTTGGGCATGGATAAGTGTTCAAAGGCCCGGAATTTGTTGGAAAATTGATAACAGATTTTAATTAGCACTAAATTACTTAAATATTTTAGAAAATGTGATGTTACCATCAGTAACGCAACTTTTTCCTGGGAATTTTATCTTTCAGCGGGTGAACAATTTTTTAATGATACATCTTTTAGGACTTATTTACAATTTTTGTTAATAGGATAATTGCCCAGTTCATACCGCATGAATAGTAAGAGATTGGATGGGTCACAATGATATTAATCTTTTACCTTGGCCCGCAAAAGTCCAGACTTGACTCCTATCGAAAACTTTTGGGGTTACGAAACTAAACATATTTATAAACAACGTTTCAGACCTCAAAACGCTAATTAGCTTTGGGAAGTAGGTGAAGATGCTTGGGAAGAACTTGTGGAGAGTTACGATATGAGGTTATTAATTATGTCGATGCCAAGGCGATTGGAAAGTATCTTAGCAGCTAACGGTTCTGCTATAAAATATTAATTTTTTTAAATATTTTTCTTTACCAAACTTTTGCCCAATAAACAAATTATCAATTTTCTTATTGCACGTCACTGAACAATTTTAGAACAAAACCCGATTTACATTAACGAAAAATGAGAAAAATTACTGTGGCAACAGAAAGTCGTGCACTTTTGGGAGATGGCGACTGTACATCGTCGCTTTTCGGAATAGGGATGCTGTATTTAAAAAAAACATTCATTAATCATTTAACGTTTATGATTTGTCTTTTGCCGTTTTGTTAAATTTTTGTATATTTGCTATCCTTTCGGTATTTTTTGAAATTGTTTGTTAAATATTAATGCTTATGTATCTTGATATTTCTTCTGAATAAAAATGGTACAATGAGACTAATTTTAGTAATTAATACAAAAAATGCGTTACTTTGCGAGCTACACTGCCACGAATTTTATTAAATATCTCAAAAACGAAGCAATATATCGACAAAGCACGAGTGACAGATATATTACAAAATGAAATACTTGATACACATGTGCTCTTGTTTCATGAAAATTAAGTTTTTTGTAAACATTTTAAAAAAAGTAAGGGGACATCATCTAAAAATGCCCCTCTAAGATGTGTAGGGGATTCAACAGAAGCTTATATGAGAACATAAATAGTATTTCTGTTCCAATTTTGACCTATTGGATACGTGGTTCAATGGTTATGAGGAAAGAAATAGAAAAAAATCCAAAATCAGCGCCCTATATATATTAGTATATATACCAGGTAATGATATTATCTACTATATAAATTACCTACGATATATATGAAGGGCGCTGATTTTGATTTATAGTAGCTAATATATAGTAGGTAATATCAGATAAAATATTTAGGTATATAGAGGAACGTATTTAATTTCTTTGCAGGTGTTAACCTCAGTGTGGGTGTTATTATTTCTCGGTCTACCATTTGGGGCTGTACTAATGTCATACAAGGAATATCAGGGAATTACTGCGGCGGTTTTGGGACCTTTAGTAAAACCCCTCTATGCCTTAGGAATTGGAATTGGTATTCTGGGAATGTCTCACAACATAGGAGGTATGACGGCAATATATTAATTATATCTTTGATAACTTTGTTCTACTACTAATCATCACACTTAAATTAAATATTTTAAATACACTCCCCGTCGAGACATTTTTTGCTACAACTTGAGCTAGGGCTTCGAGTCTTTGATAGTATGTTTAATAATTTTCAAAAGTTATATGCCTCTCTCTTTAAAATGCTTGATTCTATATAGGGTGTCACCTAATAACGTGCATAAAATTCAACTGTAAGTTCCCTGTCGAAAATTAAGACGGGTTCTTCGTATAATTTTTTTCAAAATAATCCTTTCCTGTCCAGCTACACCCCTTTAAATGGGCGTGCCAATAAACAGTTAATTACTTACTGACATGATCATTGGGTGCTTATAAATTGCACGAGACATTACAAATTAAAGACGAAAGAATTGAGAAGAAAATTTTGCTGGTTACGAAATTTTAAATCTCCATTTTTCTTGTAAAATCCAACGGCTTCCTAAGTAGAAGTCTATAAAAATCTAGTCTTACTGGAAAGTAACGTGTGAGCAGCTCTTGTATTATCTGAAATGATACCGGTAAAGTCCTTGCGTTTTCAAAATCCTCCATACTGATGTTCTTGTTATGTGGAATTGAAGAGCCTGTATAATAAATACTACATTCGGGATGTCCACCAAAATAATGTAATATTTGATTGCATCCATTGCCCCTTTCTCTTAAAATCAAGTGAATATTAGAAAAAGTACGAACATGTGACAAATTACGAGTAGGGAACTTATCATTCTTTTGCCGCTGAAGCATTTCCTTTACATTCACCATAAATTAAATGTATGTCTGCATATTCCTCATTACTAAATCTATTAATTTTAAAACCCAGTTAGAAATCTGTGAATAAGGAATAAGGATATTTAGTGTAAAATTGTATACCGCTACAATTTCTGGTGAATAGAACTAGGATCTGCAGTTCGCGGCTTACCGTATCGGTCGCTATCCCTCTTCAACTCATATAAATCCCATTTCCCTTCTCGCTCACTTAGAAGCCTGAACAAGCCGGCGATTTATGGCTTTAGTGCAGGCTTTACTGCTCAGTGGCGTATCATCATGCGCGACCAAGGTGAAGTGACTTCAAAAGATGTCTTATAATGTCATATTCATATATGTGCAAAACTTTAATCAAAAAAATGATTTAGTTTTGAAAGTATTTAAAATATATTGAAAAACATTTGCTGCGTGTACAACTTAGTGCTCAATTTAGCCAATAACAATTTAAAATAAAAGAAAGACATTAGGATAATTGCGCACACCACTATGCACCGCATTCCATTAGTTTGCATATTAAACGAAAGCACTATCGTATTAAGTATTAAGTAGTAAGGAATGATCATCTTATTATTTCAAAGGTAAAAAACAACGTAATATTATCAAATTATAATGCGACAACAGACTTTTACTATTTTGCACTAATATAATCGTGTTCATCACTTTGATTGGTCACTTGAGCAGATGTAATTTAATATTTTTCTCAAAAATAGACGATTTTACGAAATTTATTTAAGAAAAAATAGTTTCTAATTGCAGCATAATGTTTAGTTATTTTTAATTGAATAAAATAGCCGACAAATATAGTTACAAATTTCAAGAAAGGTAGTTCATTGCACCCATTTATGTACACAAATGGGTGCAATGCTAGGTGGATGAAATGATTTCGTTAGATGCCTTTTGAAATGTGCCAAATTTTCGAGATGTGCCCAATCTTTTTTTAGACATCCCTTCAAGGGGTGTAGCTGGACGGGAAAGGGTTATTTTGAAAAAATATATTCGAGGAACCCATCTTAATTTTCAACAGGGACCTACAGTTAAATTTTTTTCACGTTATTACGGGACACCCTGCATGCGTTAATAAATATCTGCAATTAACAAAGTATTGTCAATTA